>JAIPRL010004237.1:0-39941 GCA_025469235.1 Pemphigus obesinymphae
TTTACAAAAAGCCCATGAGGTTCACTCGAAATTATTTTTCTCGTTAAATTTGATAATAAGTGTTTAAGCTCTAAATCTAACCAAAATGCCATAATTTCAATTTTGCGTTGTATAATTTTGTTATATTTCTAATTAGATGGACGGAGACAGAAAATGCGGGTATAGCATCCTCTAATGCTTATAAATAGTAATCTTCCATACGGATATAGGTATAGGAAATATATTATAACTATTACCTACCTATAGCTATTTAAATAATCGTACCTATATATAAACAATAATTGTACATAAGCTATAATGTGTTTATGTAAATCATTATTCATTCTTGAATAATATTATAATTTTTGATAATATTGTAAATCAGTTGATTCACATAAAATAATATCAGTTATAGGTAGGTACGTCTTAATACCTATATACAGTGTATAAGTACACAATAATTGATTTAAATAAGTCGAGATAAATAAAATGAAATATATTATATTAGATACCTTGAATAGAGTATACAGGTCCAGTATAGTTACCAATGCATCCAATATTACACTGACTGTGGGTGTGCAAAGGGGGGGGGGTCTAAATCAAGAAAAAAATTGATAATTAATCGATACATTTTCAGGGTGTGGAATTTAATTGGCCAATAAGTTTGTCGGAAAATTACAGAAAGAGTTGATGACCTCTTTTTCTCTCACTTATTAACTTTTTTGGGGACACTCTCCTTAATTATTTCTTCGGCGAACCTAGGGGTTCGACCTCTTATTGGTTTGAAAACACGTACTCACGTAAAAGCACCCACGTGAACCCTTATTTTCAAAAAAATAAAAATTATAAAGAAAAAAATAAAAATTATAAAGAAAAAAATATAGCTGGTAAAAAAATTTGTTAAACAATATTTAACAAAATATTTTATGACACCTTAAAAAATGAAAATATTATATTTTTAGATTCTGAGAGTATCTACCGAGGAAACTAGTGGTTTTACAAAAATAATATAATATTTATTTTATCTCATTTCTTATATTTTCTGTAAAACAACTTTTCATCTAGATTCTAGAAGATTTGACCTAATCGGTACCTACATCTATATAACCTGAATTTTCTAGTAACAAATGTAATAACTGATAAAAAATACATTTTAAGAAGGGAATTTTCGATTTTTTTATAAACGCGTATAAAGAAAAAATTAAAACGGGAAATCGGAAGAACGGATTATATTTTGTTCGTAATTCCAATAAGAATTGGTGTATTTTATAATTAATTTTTCTTAAAATTGGTAATTTAAAATTTTCACAGAGTATATATTTTACTATTATACTCGTACATATAGGTACAATATATACCTACGGTCATTGTAATGCATTTTTGAAATCTTTACAAATAAATGTTTAGATTTTTTTTTGTAATAATATCATACATAATATACCGAGGTCCGCTTAGGATCGTTTTTTGTAAACAAATGAATTATTATAATTGTTTTCATATTTAATTCCACCACTAGTATCCTACTGTATGAATAAAATACACCTACCCATTATTGACTGGCTTTTAAAAAAATTGGTAAAAGGTATTTTAATTTTGATTTTCACGGTGACACGCCAATTTTTGTTCCAATTATATTTCACGTATAAGATAATAATTTATCAAGTGTAGCTGTGCCGAATTAATCTATCTAGCTGTACTGATTTGACTCCAGATTAATAAATATTTGATATTATATTACTACTCGTCTTTGCCAATCGTAATAATTGTGTTCGTCTTAAAAGCATACGTAAAGTACATCTCTTGTATCCATAGGCGAAACTACGGCTTTGGCCACCTGGGCCATGACCCAGGCTAATAAGCCCTATATAAATATATAATATATTAGTTATAGACATATCATGGTTAATGCAAAATGGTTTACAATGGTTAAGGCAAAGTGGCATTCAGAAAATGTTTACACAACATATAAAAATATTAAAAGGTTTTTCTCTAATACCAGTAACAAGTGTTTTGTATGAAAGCTTACCCGTGTTAAAATCAAACTTCAAACTATGATGACCCAGAAACGTCTGATCAATTTGAAGCTTTCATTAAGTAAAAATTGATAAAAAAACATCGACATAGATGATGAATTAAAAAAAAAATGGTTCCATATGAAAGACGATTAGTTTTAAGTTATTTTTATAAAGTATAAATATTTAAATTACATACATAATACATAATATTATAATTTACTAAAAAAATAAACGATACTTATTTTACAGTTTTAAAGTATGATATTACAATTTACTATAATGTTTAATGTTGTCTAATAAATACAAATTGTATATTTAATTATTTTAATTTTGGTAATTTTTATATTTAAATTAATATTGTAGACATAAGAGAATATTATAAAAAAATTGAGTGTACAGGGGAATTCAGAGGCGGAACTAGAGGAGGGTTAAATGGAGTTTGATCACCGGGTGTAAACATTTTTGGCGTAAAAAATTTTTGGAGAAAAATTAACCCCCTTTTTTTTTTGGTTATTTGATTTTGGATAGAGTGAATTTTATGAGAGAAATAAACTTTTGTTTTTTTTTGGCTCAGTCTAATAAAAATGTCTAGTTTCGATTATGCTTGTATCAAATAATGTTTGTATTATGTTCTTACTTCTAAATATATTTCTTTTAAGTTCTTAAACATAAATTCATCGATCCGAACTATCAATTTCTATTTCCTTATCATTGCTACTAGATTTAACAATCGACCATTTTTATAATTAATTAGTCATATATAGTTAGGTAGGTACTATAAGGAAACAGAAATCGGGAAATCTAACATATTTGAAGAGATTGTTTTACATTTTCAAACATAAATGTAGACATCTTATATTCTCCATCTGTCTTTATAATTCGTTGCTGTTGTTACCAATACCTATCAATATTTACAATTGATATTCGTTTGTTAGTTTTAGATATCTATACATACCTAAGTATATTGGTTAGAAAAATCGTTTATAGAGTTATAATAATTTATTGTTTAAAATACGTTTAGAAACTGGGAACTTGACACGCTCGCAAAGTGTAATTTATTAACTAGTTATTATATGTTATTTTTGTAATTTATATAGTAACCATGGAAATTGTATTTCTTATTTTTCCCATTTATGAAAAATTTTTCTAATCCTAACCTTTCAAACTTGTTTTTTATTTAATTAAGTAGGTATATTATTATTATTATTATATTATTACACATGAAGCTCCATTCAGAATCGTTTTATATTTATCTGGACAACCTATTTTTTTTTTGAAATTTAGTAAACCATAAAAACTTGAAAACAATTCCGTTTAACAAAATCTTGACTATGTAACTGAAATAGATACTATTAGATGTATTTCATGGTTTAAAATGATAATAATGTTCTTGTGGTGGGCGCTATAAAGATTTTTGTATCTTTGATAATATGATCTGCAATAGAAAAAATAACGAATTGTAATTATAATTATATATTATAAAATTATCTAGGTTTATACGTTGGCTATTTATACATAATTTTAAAAAATGGTCGATTTGATTAGTATATTATTCTATATAGTACCTATAGTGTATTTTTCGTTCTGCAGCGTGTACTTAAGATGCGACCACGAAGATGTAAAAATTAGATATTTAGATATTATCACCGCGCCACGGTGCGCATGCTGCTGTAATTATAATTATAATTATATGCATATAGCATAGGTATTTATGTCTCCATTACTTTCCATTCCGTAGAGACTTCGTGGCGATGTTTATGAACGTTTCGAACTATATCGATCGGAAGACCTATCAGAAAAAAAAAAAACAATAATAATAATAAAATAAATAATGTGAACAGACACCGCAAACGATATTCATCGGTGTATATAATATATACAGGTATAAGTGTAATATAATAGCTCTCGTCGTTGCCTAAATTATAGGTATATGACGAACGGCATTACGTGGTTCAGTCGAACGAATAAAAAATACATTATACGACATAGTCGCCGGTCGTCCTTCCGTTCTTATATATTCTGTACATTGGAAATTGGTCGCAGTCTAAGTAGGTGGGCATACTTTATAGTGGTAATTTTTAGAATTTCTCATTTTCCCGCGACAGAATTGCGGAAAACCGCGAAAAACAGTGAAATTATTATGTACAGCTGTCTTTGACGACTAAATCGATTTTCCGAGATGTATATCTATTATAATAATATATTGATGATTATTCTGTATATAGTCGCATATAATAATAATTGTACTTAATGATAATATCCCGGACATTATCGGATACCATAATATTGTTTATTTTGATTAATTTAATATATTAGTTATATTATACCTATATAATATGTGGTCACAAAAAAAAAAAAAATTAAAATATTGAAAAAAAGGCGTGCCTATACCGATTTCATCTCGGTGACCAACATATTGTCCGTGAACGGTAGATTTGTAAATTACAATAATTTTTAATAATAATTATATACATAGGTACAGGTATTATAATTTATAGGTACCTATACTCGACAAAAAAAAAAAACCGATCAGTATAGCAGATGATGAAAGTATTTCGTTCATCATATAGAATTTATATAATATCCATTCATTTTTTTCATTTTATAACGATTTTTTCTTATAATCAGTAATTTTCTTTACGCTTAAAATTTAAGAAAACTTTTGAAAAAATCAAAAATAACACCTTAAGAACACAATTTAAAACGAAATATTCCATAAAAAAAACGCCAAAACTTCTATACTATTCCTTCTACCCAAAAAGTTGTTTCTAGAAAAAGAAAAAGAAATAAATAGGTAAATAAATAAATAACAACATTTTAAAACCAAGAAATCCCTTGACCCATACAGAATCTAAAATTAATAATTATAAAACAAATTAAAGAAAAATTTTAATTAATTAGAAGTAACAATTATTTAAAAAAAAATAAAGTATCTACCTATATATACATATTATATAATATATAATAATAGTTATAAATAATAATAATAATAATAATCATAATAATAATAATAATAATAGTAATAATAATAAAGAATAATAGGTATAATATTAATTAGGTACTTGTTATAATCCAATATCCATATATTATTAGTTTTCGGGTGTAACAAATTTCATCTTAATTTAAAAATATAAACTGTATAAAAATAAAATGAATTAATAAAACTACGTAAAATATAGATACCTATTTAATATTTGTAATACGATTATTGGGTTTACTATATATTTACGAGTACTTATAAAGTTTTTAATAAAACATATACGTCGGGGTATATTATTGCAGTTTTTCAAAAATTAAATCGGTAAATAATTATTTAATGACTCTTGAAAATGCTAATTTACATTTACATTCCCAATTGGAATGTAATAGCCTACAAGTGCCATATTTTGAAAAGTTTTACATTTTTTAAAAATTATGTTTCCACTATTTTGTATTTTTCGTTTGTTTTTTCTACTTATCATATAAATTATTTATTTAAAATAGTTTACATAGGTATATATTTTTTATTATTTAAAATTAAATAATTTATTGTATACATACTAGAAAGTAGAAATAAAAAAAATATGTAGGTAGATAGGAAAGTATTTATTATTGTATTCTGCATACATAATAATACCTATTAAGTATTACTTATAGGTATATATTTTATAAATTATGTTTAAAATAAAATAAAAGTTATTTATTCTTTGTCAAAACATTTTATTGACTATTTGGAATTAAGTTTTAATTCAAAATATATACAATGAGGTTACCTAAATATTTTATTAGGTGCTTACGAATTAATTATTCAATACCTTGCCAGACGAAAGTTGTCGAATAGAAATAGGTATACATCATTTCGTTAATGAATAAAAGTATCAAAAAATAAAACCCAATATAACATACATTATCCATAAATGTACCGTTAGTTTAATTAAAAAACAAATCAAATAAAAAAAGTGGAATACGGACTATAAATGTACCTATACAGTTCATAAAATATACTCGTACATACAATATCGCTGGTCGACAGATTTATAATTAATAAATCAAACATTTGGTAGTTCATACATGTATTTATTTTCGAATTACAGTATTGTAACAGGACTCATTAAACAAAATTATAATGTAGTAAACAAATAAGTTCTACAATTATTTTTGGACTTACAAAGATATTTTTAACCGAGACTTTAAATTTCTGAAAATTGGTATCTTACTCATTTATAATAAAATTTATATACGACTACCTCCTTCATTAAAACATACATTAATACAATTTTAACCTTTATTTTACAATACAATACACAGACTTTTTCATTTCTTCTGCGCTATATTAGTGCAGCATACATACTTATGCTATACATTATATTTTAGACTTTTTTTTCAGAACATTTGCATTAAATTATTACTATTAGAGCACATATTTGCATTATGAAATATAAATAAGAAAAAAACATATGCACTTAGTCTTAAAAAGCTTAAATATGCAATACATACAAATTAAAATATTAAAAAGTATACTTACCTATTTATTTTGTTTCGAAATAAACAACATGTCATTTTCTTTAGTACAAAAATAGTGTAGTAAAAATGTCATTGACTTTTTATTTAAGGATCATGTTAATCTGAATATTACATACATACATACATACATACATACATACCTAAAAAATATATTTAGGTATTCATTTATAAAAAAATACTTTTGTAACAAAAGTTAAAACATGTAGATTGCAGGTAGCTATATTGTACATATTGATAATAATTGATAGTCGGATATATTGATACAAAGCATCAAATAATCGAAATATGACGTATAAAATTATTAAATTAAGACCAATAGGGGTGGAAGCATTCCGCTCGTCAGGTAGGATACCTATACTAGTGGTAGATATATTACGTTTATAAAACAATTTTGAGCAGAGCTCAGTATAGTATATACCTATAACTATAATTAATATTAAGAAAATGTGTAATGTTACTACCATATGAATTATTTAAGTTATATTGTATTATAGTATAACTATGGCTAGATTATATGATAATTTTCCCAATTTATTTTTCCCAGTCCATGTTTTCCCAAAAATATATGTCCAATCCAATATTCCCAATCTAATTTTCCGAAAAAATAAAATAAAATAAAATAAAAACTAAAAAAAATGTACTATCTAATTTTCCTAAAAAATGATTTTTTTAATTAGATTTATCCCTATTAAATTTTATTGTACATGGACAATAATATATGGTGGAAATAAACCTATTTAAAGTTAAATCAAGAATTGTATAGTTATTTTATAACTATGCATATAGGTAACTAACAAATAAGTGTTCGAAAATCATGTTTATTGAGACCTTTGGAAAAACAATTTTTAGAGAAATAATAGGAAAAATGGAATTGGGAAAATTGTTTTCCAACCCCATTGGCACCGGCAAATGTATTTTTTATTTTTCCATTTATTAAACTGTTCCATTATAAAAGGTAGTTTTCCTTCACACTTGAGAAAACTATTAGGAAAATAAAAAAAAATTCTTGAAAGTACCATCTAGAATCAAAAAAAAGTTTATTACTCCAAAACTTCTACTTAACTTCTTTACCCGGTAAGTTGTTTCTAGTAAAATAAAGTAAACATCCATAATAAAATCAATAGATTCCATGCTCTGCTCAAAATCTAAAACAATATAAATAATAAATATACATTTGTTCTAAAAATAAATTGTGTTTATAATCTAAACGTATGTTTTATGCTTACTTATAGTATATTATACGATTATGATCAGAATAAATATACAAATATATATACTATACTATACTATACTTAAAATGAAATAACCACATTTTTATACCACATTTAAAGGAAAATTAAATCTGTGATGTAGTGTTTTTATTTTTTTATAAAGTTATTTTAAATCAAGTAATTAATTGTTAAACTCGTATGGTTTTATGTTTTTTTTTAATACAAAATTGAGACAAGTTAAAAATACAAAAAATTAAAACACTACGTCATAGATTAGGTTCTCGTCTGTGTAGTAACAAAATTTGCCATTTTTATTTAGATTTTAGCACTGGTGTTTTATGTTCATTACGTAATACATTTTTTAAACAAATATTGCCATTATACAACAATTTAAAAAAGTATTAACACAGAGCTTTTTTTAAATTTTACTTTAATATTTTTAAATTGTCGGATTTTCACTTAAAATCTTAAAATCTAATAAAATTTTCTTATTAAAAAGCTGGTGTGTGGCATCCTCTTAATTATTATTAATTTTATTATATATATATATATTTATGTTTATAGTGTTTTTACTAAGATAATGCAATTATTACGCATACCTACCAATAATTAATAGTTATTATACAGATTACTGTTTCGACGTATACTCTATATTACAGGCAACCTGTTTGCGACCGTTTTCATGGTTCATATTTACCTGTTATTCGATCTAAAAAAAAAACGGTAAATTTGGGTGTGTTGAAAAAATTCCGAACACGTCACTATTATATTAATACTTACTAGGATATATTTATATGAAAAATGTAATTTTAATTTTGGTACTTTTAAATGCGACTAATAAAATATGAAAAATTGACACTTTTACAAAATAAATACAATTTTTGTTTGTATGTAAATAGTACCTAATTGACTAAACATTTTATTCAAAGCATATTGTTATGTTAAAATATAAAAATAAAGTTAATAATAATGTATGTGTACTGTATAGTCTAGATAGGTAGATAGGTATACTTACATCTTTATTCATCATTTTAAAATTAAATTATGTCATTTATTTTATTATTATTTATTGAATACTATACGATGGCTAATTGGTATATTAAAATTAGAACTATCTATTATAGTGATCGGGATTCCGAATTGTATAAATTTTTATAATTCCTGAAATTTTAAATAAAATTAATCTACTAGTAATTTTAATTCGGTATTTAATTCAGTAAATTTTTTTAGATTTACCTACCTATTATAATTTATAATAGTAATTAATAAATATAAAAAGCATATTAATAAATATTTATTTGTTATATTTTACTGGGCATGCCATTTTTTTTATGGGAAATCTTTACTCAGTTTTTTTATAACATGCATTTATTTAATTATAGGTGAGATCCTAAAGTTAATAAATAGATGAATTTTTAAATAGCTTAAAATGTATTTCTACTACATTATTGCTTTATGTAAAAACTTATAAATGCATTTTTTTAAATAATTTCCCAAGGTTCTTAAAT
This sequence comes from Pemphigus obesinymphae, assembly GCA_025469235.1. NCBI lineage: Eukaryota > Metazoa > Arthropoda > Insecta > Hemiptera > Aphididae > Pemphigus > Pemphigus obesinymphae. The sequence continues at coordinate 9,217 of JAIPRL010004237.1, forward strand.
GATCAATATCCGTCATCATTATAAACTTAAATCTTTATAATGTATAATTTTAATATATGAATGTATATTTTTAAATGTATAGTGCACTCTTGCAATGTCAAAATAATAGGTGGATTTTAGTGACCTTAGGAAATTCAAAATTGCGATGCTCTATAGAGACGTATTTAGAAAATTGTTTAGATGCTCCTGTAAAAAATAATAGGGTTTCACCTCAAAAAGAAATCGATTCCCCTAAAAATTAAGCTTTATGATTCCTAAAAACGCAGGGTCATATTAAAATTCCTGCACTGCCTACCCCTAACGATAGCTCTACAAATAGGTAGCTATATACATATAAGATTTACAAATATTGTTTAAGCTTAAATTATATTCAAATGAAGGTCAAGAGAATTTATTTGGATAATGAATAACATCGAAAATGTTTTTTCTTTTTATTACTAAATTTGTCATATATTTATATATACGTGTATAGGGTAGGCATATAATAGTATATATTAATTACTAACGAGATCAAAAGACAGTGATGATCAAATATAGATATAATATTTATTTGATTATTTCCGTTTATAAGTTCTAATATAAATGCATATAACTGTGCATCACTTTAATAAACTTCAATTTTTATATAAAACAACATATGAACAGTACCTATCTATATATAATATCGTTTTCCATCTAACTGCACCGGATTCACTAGTGCACATTTTTATGTACACTAGCAATTTTGGTGTGCACCGAATTATTAAACGCATGTTCCACGTTACTGCACTGCACTAGTTATTTGCACTCAGTACCTACATTGATAATCGCTAAGTTCTCCGAAACCGTGTGCTTTATAATTTTCATGGTCATTGATAAAAAAAACATTGATAGTTTATGTAAAAGTGAAAACTAAGACATTTTTAACTGTGATACATATAGTAATTATACATTAATTTACAATTATTACATATTCAATATGAATGGTAAAATAAATATTACGTCTTAAAAATTTTCTTTTGACTAGTGAAGTGATGAAGTCATTAAATATATTTTATTCAAAATATCAATAAATCTTTTACCAAAAATTATGATTTCATAATAAAACGCGCATTTCATGTGCTGTTGCACATGTATGCACTGATTTCGGTAATCAGCAATTACCAGTGAACTATGGAAAATGCTATAATATATTATGTATTTTTATCAAGTAATTTTTCAATATGGTCCTATACAGATATTGGGGTTAGAAAATGCAATTAAACAACTATAACTACAACAAAATAAAATGGATTTGTCTGGGTAAATATAATTTGATGAGGTAAAAAATAGAAAATTATAAGAAAAATATTACTATATAAAATAGGGCGAATAGAATAGGGTTATTCGGGTGAATTGGGTCAAAAACTTTTTTTTCTTATTTTTGACTGTAAGAAATTAAGTATTGGTCGAAAACATTTTTGGTCTTCACTGTTTAATTTACCATATCAATTTCCATGAAATTTTGATTCTATGGGAAATTACATCACTGGTTTTATCATCAATTTATGAAATCAAAATTGTTATCAATATTTTTGACATTTTGCAAACACTAAATACTTTATGTATGCGAGAGCCAGGAAATTTAAATGTAACTATGAACTTAAAATATATTTGTCAATTATAATATAAGATATGAATAGTGTAGGTACCTAATAATACCCTTAAATTAGTATTCATAAGTTGTAACTTGTATTTTGTAATATTTAATTTTTATGTCAATTTAAAAAAAGTAGTGTTATCAATTTTAATGGGGTGATTTGCGTCAACATGAATTTTACTTACCTAAACTTATTTATTTGCACAAGATGAGAAATTGCGATTTTACAAAATCGTGTACTAATAAAATAATTTACTAATTATAATTTTATATGCAAACGATTTTTAAAATAGGAAATGTACAATTATGTTTGTTTTTAGTATAAATGGCACATAAATAATATATTCTGTATTGTATTTACTGTTGTTATCTCTTTTGGCGTTAAAAATGTTAAATAATATCTTTTGTACTACCTACCTATATTTTAATATTTTTTTGAAGCATAACATTTTTAAATATATTCTTGTTGATCCTATTCATCTCAACTTTGGTGTTGATAGATTTTTTAAAGAAAAATAATTGACTGGCACTATATTCACACCAAATCAGTACCTATAGGGTCACATCATTTTTTAAAAAAATAATAGTAAAAGTACAAGTGTTTTTTTCATAATAAATAATATAAAAAGACTAAACTCATAAACTCCTAGAGATATTACCAAAAAACTATTTTGTTATTTTGTTTTTTGATTTTGAAATTGACCCTATTCACGGTACTACTATATGGATACCAAGTTACATAATTGTAGTTGCTGTAAAATACAAGGCAACGAAAAAAGCTGACGAAACAGCCATTTATTAACAGCATTTTTAAACTTTCAAATCTGAAATAATAATAATAATATAATCAATATAGAGTATAATAATTATTATTATTATTAAGGATCAAAGGAAGGTGAGTTGAGTTCTATATGTTGATCTATACATCTAGAAACTACTGTGTCCTATTTTTCGTATGATTTTGAAGATTAAAAACAACAAATAAATAAACCTGACGTATGGTTTTAGAATAATGTTTCTAAACGGAGTTTATAGAATCCTTATATTATCGTTGTGTCCGTCCGTCCGTTCAATTCGTTGACATAGTTAGGTACAATATAGTACAATATTTATTGCAGTTATATTATAATCAATTATTATCATATAGAGCAGGGGTGGCCAGCGATAAGAGACTCGTGAGCCGAAAAATATAAAAAAAAAATATGTTAGAGCCATTAGAAAAGAAAAGGTTCTCAATTATTGTAAAATACGAAAATACATTGCACATAATTGCCCTGATTTTTATTATCATAGATTAGATATCACATAGTAATATGTGTAAAAATATTTTAAAAAGAGTAAAATGATTTTATTTTTTAGAAGTTCTTTTTCAAGTGTTCCGTTAAGTTGTTTGAAATCTGGCTAATAATTGCTAAATGTAGATCGTACGAGTTCATCTAAATGTTCATTAGTTAATTCAATAGATATTTCTATTTAATGAACTTTTAAGCGTTGAGTACTATGATTCACACACATAAGTAAACCAAAATATTGATATGTCTATTGGAACTCTCTTTTTTTAGTAAGTATTTTTCTTCTGAAACCTTCTTTTATAATTCTATGGCCAAAACGCCATTTAGTTTCAGTCTTTTTAGCCCTAGCCCATCATTCCTTGACAGTTCTGGTAGCTCCAATTTTACAGCTACTGTATAATTTGTAGTCGATGATGAAACAGAATAGATCAACAGCAAAATTATTTTTCAGGCATTCAAGTGAAGATTTAAGTGTTCTCAAATCATTCAATCTACCATTGATTTCTTCAGCAAGACCAGACATTTTACACAAATAATCTTATATTTCCAGATGAACGTCTGAAAGGCTTTCGGTAATTTTTTCAAACATTTGAAATGAGTTTTAGTCTCAAGGTATTTGCGAAAGAGTCTAAATATGCTATTAAAGTTAAATACACTCTACGCTAAATCAGAAATAAGATTTTCTCTTCCTTGTAATGATATGTTTAGCATTTTTAAAACCACATCTTTAAAAATCTAAAAAGCCAAATCTAACAACCACTGGAGGATCATTAAGTAGTCAACGCCACAAAAAAGTGATGCACTGATGCACAAACAATGTTACCTGGTCATTACAAAAGTTAAACGTTGTCAGACTAGGCCGAGTTTCCATTTAATTATATTTATTATTTACTTTTTAAAATCTGTATTAATATTTCTCTTGGTTTCAAGAGCCACACGAAATTAACTCAAGAGCCACATGCGGCTAACGAGCCACAGTTTGGTCACTCCTGATATAGAGTGTTCTTTCGTATAACGTGGAATAGATTTTAATTCAATATAACAATATAATATTTTCATAACCCCGAAAATCAAACATTCTCGAATAAAAGAGTGTGTTGTTTGAGTTACATTTTTTATTCTTATCAAACGACTTTTAACCGTAACGGGAAGGAATATTTAAATATTTCTTAAAATAATCCAGGAACCGATTATGATATATACATATATATATATAATAATGATTATTTTAACCGTGTCTATATAAAGTACAATATTACGTTATATCTGGTGTGTGTATACGCGATATACATATTTAGAGAGGCCATAATAGTATAATAATAATAATAATAATAATAATGACTTGACACGAATAACTGCGAATCGATGCCTGTGCACACTTATATACACCCGTAGTGCATATATATACGCACTGGACGTCATTTCGGCGGAGTCGACAGTCAAGTATATATAATAATATATTATACGAAAATAAAATCGCCGCACTGGCAAAACAGCAGTAGGTACCTATGACTAGTATTATTATAGGTACTTCTGGGTCATCACTATAAGTCCCTATATAGTATATATACACTATATAGTCGACGATATACCTATAGATATATATTAATTATTACTATCATTCATATACTTGTTACGTACACACATATATATATATATATATATATGTATATACTATATACGTATAATATGATTACCGGTTGTGTTTGGGCGAGCGGAAGGAATGGAATGTGTGTTATAAGGTGCACGTTTGAAGACACACACACACACACGTATGCGTATACTCAGCTCTCACACTCGCCGGCGCGCGCTTACAGGTGGGTCAGCTTCATAACGGTAATACGGAATGATCGCATGCCATCGTACAATCTAGGTTGATACAGTACGTATAGTAAAATAAATAATAATAAAACAACTATATATATATACGTGTTTATGTGTAAACGAGGAAATAAACACCAGAAAAGTGTCGGAAGATTAAACCGCCGTATATATTATGGCCAATATACGTACAGCACCTACCCCATATCTCACGGTTTTAAATACATGTAAGACCGATTGTTAAATACGGGTACGAAAAAGTTGTGAAAAGATATAGTCGTCGAGTATTTTTTTTTTTTTTTTTTTTTTTTTTTAGAGGAGCGGTACAGTGTTCCTTGTCGCTCCCATATAGGCTAGCCTGAGCGTGCGCTCGTCGGGCGCAGCGAATATTTTTCCCGGCCTCATTACGGTTTACATCGTCAATTACGAGTTGTTCACACACCCCCAACATGTCCACGCCGTTTTCAATTTAAATCCTAAATGGTACAATATTATTAAACTAAAATCCGTACCCAACGAATGTTTTTTATATTTAGGTTTTTAAATGTAGGTAGGTAGGTACCGTGCAACGGGGTGAAGTGGACCCACTTTTTTTGATATTTTTCACAATTCCAAAAAATCTATTGAACCAAAATGAATGAAACTTAGAATATATAATATAGACATATATATACAACGACTAATAGAAATATTTTTTTAATTTTTGTATTTTTTTATCCTTTTTTTTTTTTTTTTATGCCAAATAGTGGTCTACTTTACCCGTTTGTGTTGGGTGAAGTGGACCGGATATTTAATTTTTGTTAAAAACTACTTTAATTGATTGAAGAAGTGAAGAGGATCACTATTTTTCATTTTTTTTTTTAAATAAATAGACTACATACAAAGTATAAATGTTTAAAAAAATGGTTTTTTATTACAAAAACTTTGAAAAAATACTAAATAACTTTTAGGAACATTTGTTAATTTATTACTTAGTCTTTTATAATAATAAAAATTACAACAAAAACAAAAACTATCTTATGTTTAAAATAAAATATTCTTCAATCTTAATAAATCTTTTTTTGTACCTAAGTAGGTTGGTTAAAACTTTTAGGAACAAAATAAGGTTTTAAGGAATTTTGAGAGGTTATATTCAAGATCCATTCTCTTGATAAATCTAAGTACTTTAAGTGCCCTACATGAGATACTTTTTACATGTCTATGGAAGCATATATTTTAAGTGTAAATGATACCCAAGTATTTTTTAGGGTTAACGTATCTGATTGACATACCATTAATCATATAGATAAAACAGAGAGGGTTGTAATTGCAGGAGAAGGGCATAAACTCATACTTTTGCACATTTAAATCTAACCCCGAAGATTTCAGCTAACGTACTAAAGCAAAAAGTTCATGCCGAAAGACACGGAAATCGTCTAAGAAATTTAACACAGAGAATACTTTTATATCATCTGCATAAAGTAAGAATTTCCAGTATTTAATGACAGTATTGATACCATTAAGGAGCAGTGAAAATAATAAAGAAGATAAATGCTTACTCTGAAGTATACCTGAAGGAATTTATTGCAGCTTAGACTTTATGCTAAGTATTTTAATCCATTGAAAACGGTCAGTGAGATACAACCTAAGCCAAGATAATAATCTTCAATACCAGAGGCTTGCAAAACAGAGATAAGTAATGGGTGAATCACGCGGCCAATAGCTTTTTCTAAGTCAAGATAAATTACATTCACTTGGGATCGACATTCGACATGACTAGTTATATAATTGCAGAAGACTGTAAATTAAGTGTGAAAACTGTGTTAACTGTAAAAAGAAAGTGATTGAGGAACGATAAGGGTAAAACCATGTTGTTCGTCCACTAGAATACGATTTACAAAAAGCTGAATACTATTCAACACCAGAGATTCTAAGGATATGGTGGATCTAATGTTACAAAGGAAATCACCAGATAGACCATCTAGTCCAACTGACCTATTGCCTCTCAGACAATCAAGCCCACGAAGTACATCCTCTACTTCAAAAAAGCAGTTATTTGGAAAATCATAGAAAGGTAAATATAGTGATTCAGTGTCACTGTTATTAGAATCTAGAAAATACACAAAAGCAAAATAATCAGAGAAGAGTTGAGATATAGAATGGGAATCTGATAGATAGGGAATAGATAGATTTCAGTGGGTATTCTGTTGTTAGATTTACGATCACGTACAAATATCCAAAAATGTTTGGAATTTTGATAAAAAGAAATTCCTACTTTGCTGACGTAGTCTCTATAACATTTTTTAAAAGGGAACTTGTATTTCGCCCTTAACATGAAGAATTTAGAGAAATCTCGCTGTGATAGGGATTTCTTATGTTATATAGCATGAGCTCTTAATTTTTTGAAGACAACTGTCTTTAATTCAGAAGAGAACCATGGAGGGTATATAAATGGTTTAAAAGTAACTTTAGATACAAAAAGAAGCACAAATTGATGTAAAACGTCATAGAAAGAATCTACAGCCTCAGAAAGATTCAAATAGAAAAGGTGGCCAATTAAATTTGGTTATGAATGAAATTATATGAGGATAGTTAGCTCTTTGAAAATTGAAGAAATGATGAGAAGGATTGAGAGTAGGAATGGTAGGTATTGAAGGGATAGTTATATCTAGTTCGGGATGATGGCAATCATGGGAAACCAATGGTACAAGTGATCGGCTAACCCATACATTTTTTTTGTTACCGAATAAGAGGTTTAGAATGACACCATTAACATTGGGCACAAGTTAAAGTTGGAAAAAGTTAAGAGATGCGAATATCTCAGTAACACGTGGGATCCTAAGGTAGGTGGGTGGTTCATAAACAAGTCCAATATCATCATTACTCCATAGAAATTCTGGAAAGTTGTAATCCCCACAAAATATGAAAATACGTCCTATATATTTTTGGACAATGGAGGTTACAGAAAATATGTGAAGATCATAAACAGAGAGAACTAAGAGGAGGGTTATAAACACTACTTACTAAAAAGCTTTTTCTTTTAGGAAGGAAGAGACAAATAGTTGTTTAACCTTAGAAGATTACGGAATCAATATAGAAGGGGTGTCTCTACGGACACCTATAAGGACACCACCACCCAATTTAGATGAGCTGTCGACCGAGGATTCCTATCACATCTATAGATATTATAATTTAGGAATCCTAACTCATTATCTTTAAAGTTATTATTTAACCAAGTTTCAGTTAAAATTATAAAAATATAGTTGAAGTATACAATATTAGATTTTATACAAACAAGTTTAGTTCTAAGATCTCTGCAATTCTGATAGAACCTGAGGGGCGAGTTACTATTCTGAGATTCTGAGCGGGATTAAGAGTCTAAGAGGCGTGTTGGGTACGCCTGTTTCCATTTTTTGGGGGATTATTAAACTACTTTAGGAATACCGTTGATGTAAGAGATCTTTAGATTGTCTTCTCCAGCTCGGCACCTGAAATCTAAGTCTGAATGGGCTTCACGTAAAAGTCAGCGTTCCATTTGAGTTTTGTTACGAACAATAGACAATGTTTTCCCAGGAAAATCAGCACAGGATTTTTTGAAGTTTTTGAATTGTGAGATTCATAATACGACGGCATAATCTGTGTAATTTCACTTTCTCAAGTAAAAAGCTGGCACAACCAGTATAATGGTATAGTTTGAGTATAGTGATGAGAGGAACTATGATGAGTTTAAACGAACTTTTCTGTAAAAAAGTTTCGATATACTCTTATTAGATATATACCTAATATATTTTTATTGTCAAAAAATCCCCTTTTCGACGAGTATTTCATTTTAAATGTAAGAAGTAGATCACTCATCTATGGTTGATTGCGTACTTAACCACAGCCTAAATTTTTTACATTATAAACTAAGTACTTACAGTTTAAATCAATCTTAAAATAATACTGCATCACCGAAATAATTTATTCGGGGTTTGGATATTGGATTTGGGTTACTTAGCATTTCAGTTTATGGTTCTATTGGTTACATATATTTTTATTCAGCAGGTGGATTCGAATGTGCAAAAAAAAAGAAGACTAGAGTAGGTTAGAGAGTACCTATATTATTATATATATCAAATTTTTTTTTAAGTTACATTGATGTTTTAATTTTAAAGTAAATAGAATAAAAAATAATAATATATTATTATTTATTATTGTATTTTTAAATGATAATATGTAATATATATACTATAATATAATATACTATATAGATACTATGTAGGTTATTAATTTGTTTTAATTAATTAAAATTATGTAAGTAGTATAAAATTCAGCCTAAAGGCTAAAATGATATAAAAATAATATAGAAACTGAAAAATGTTTCTGGTTTTATTTTGTTTTTAATGATATGAAGTTTTTGTTATCAATTTAATATTTATCATCTATTTGGTAAACATAATTTTATTACATTCAAATATAAGTGTGCGAAATGCTTATAGTATTGAAGTTGTTAAATATTGTCAAACACCATGATTATTATTAGGTATGTCAGTATGGCAGTGACTACCTAACAATAATTTGTTATTAATTTGTTTTACATAAATATATAAACTTAAAACTTCCAATTTAATTGCAAACAAATTAATGTGTTAACTATCAATCGATTTAAATGATTTAATTATTTTAGTTTCAGATTAACTTGAATATTACTAATGACTTTTGTAGTTTTTTAATATCTATTATACGCCTTTTATTATATTATCCGTTATATATATTATTATATAACATGTACAATTTTTTTTTTTTTGATTTTCCTACAAAAATCAGAGATTTTCTATTAATAAATAAAAAATGTCCATGTCATTACCGCATGTAAGCCAAAGCTGGAAAAGTCCATATGACATTAATAATTTTATAAGTGGGTAATAGGTAATCGTTCATTAATTGTATTTAATGACTGCTGCAGTCATATACATTATACATTTATGCAGCTATCTTTGATTTCCTGATCCAGGATATTAAATTTTAAATTGACTCACATTTGACTCATACTCGCTTATGTATTTGAAAGTAAATTTACCCTGTGGGAGGATTTAAAAATAGGAATTTCGCGAACAAATTAATATTACGCAGAATAATATGTATTTTCGAAAGTATATTAAATTACGCATCTTTAGAGCATGTGACATATAGATTATACTTTCAATGTTTACATATGTGTTTTGGGTTCAACAATAATAACACATTATTGTGTAATGGTTGAGTCACCATCTATTTCAGTTTTACATGAATTGTTTTATAGTAAAACTAAATAATGTTTAAAGTTACTTTTTAATTCTTAAAAAAATTAATAATGTAACCTATATTCTAAAATATAAACGTATTGTAATATTGTAATATATGTAAGTGTTCAATATTATTGTGGACATATTAATCAATTTATTTTTTATTATTGTATTCGTTTATTTGTTAAACAAATCCAGTTTTTTCTTCCTCTTTTTGTTTTTTAGTATACTATATTATTAATTATGTATTTGTAAGTTGACCGTCAATTGGAATTCAAGTGAATGATCTTCTTTATGTCTTTATTTACAATGTTTTCGTTGTTATTTACTCTTGTTATGATTTATGATTATTATTGATTGCCGTACTTCGTTTTGTATTACCCACATTTACGTTCAGTAAACAACTGATGCTTTCAACCTATTTAAACATTTTTTCGATTTATTGAAATGAAAATGTTTTTATTTTTACATTATACCTATGCACATATTATAATAAAAATACCTTAGTGACCTACCCAATTTTTTTTTCATCGTATGGACACATTAAAGATAAACCTATATTATGTTTTCAATAGTACGATATAGTAAGTTTAATTCTTCACTAATGCGAGAGGTGTGTAATGTATGTATTATAAAGATGAAATCGGTATTTAGAGTCCACTATTAAGAGATTATAACGATTACTTACATATGTGGTATTTCACTGAGGAATTTAAGTGTCTACTATTAGAAATGTGTCCTTTTTCGAAGGTGTAGGTATACCTACATTAGTAGAGATTTCAGTGTTTCACTGAAATATACAATCATTTATATATACCTAGTATCAATAATTATTATATAAATTAATGACTAATACCTATAATTGATTCAAAAAAACCTAGTAGGTATATTAGGTATTACATTATTGATTATTACGTGGAATGTCTATACGATAAATTTAATTTATTTTTGACTGATTAGCTCTTTATTGCAGAATAATTTGCAATTGATTACTTACAACAATTTGTGACAAGTATATATTTTTTTTAATAACATTTTTCTGATTACTTTAAATCCTGAGCGGAAAGAAAAAATTAGTGGTTTTATGAACAGAATTTTTAATTCAATCGCCATATGTACCTATGTTGTGTACTTAATACATTTTATCTATAGTTGGTACTTTAAGATCGGTTTTAAATTTTTTCGACAAACGCGTAAGGAAAACTCACCGAGAAACCTCAAAAACGGGTTATTTCCTTGTAATGACAAAAAAAAGAAAATATTTACAAATGTATTTATTTTTAAATTTTTAAAAAAAATTGTTTTTCATATTTTAGTCTCCAAGGTCAGAATCGTTTTATTGAAAAAAATGTAATATCACTGTTTTCAAATTCAATATACCCACGACGAGCGAAATGCTTCCACTCCAACTATATTGATCGGATTTTTTTTAAATCGATTATAATTTTTTTAAAGTGACTTTAATTAATTAATTGGTTTCATCGTAATATATATGTAATATGGGTAATGATAATGAGTAAATTAGCGTATATAATTTGAGCTAGTATATAAGAAAGCTATATAAAAACGCGTGCGTACCGACTGGTATTACCTACTGGTAATGGTTCGTACTGCAGGTTTTTCCGCAGGAATTTTTGATTTGTTATAAAAAAAAAAAGAAAAAAGTTAACCATTCATTATTATATCTATATTCTATATATACCTATCGGTCTATATCTACAGAAGAAAGTCATTATGATCGCTTTCCCTTATTCCACGAAACAAAATATATTACATTGGCTAATATTCATTGATAGATTAATGCTGTTTAGTTCTGAAGTAGGTACCTATACCTAATAACAATGTATAATAAAAATATGGCAATTTCAATAATGACATCATTACCAAATAAGATACACGATCAATTAAATGTAAAAACATTAAACAATAATTTACAATAAAATTAATACTCTGTAAAATAATCGTACCCAACGAAAATGAGGAGAAAAATCACGTTTAACAATGTAAAACTATAATATAAGTTATAGAATAATAATTATAATTATAATATATTATATTTATTACAATATAAGTTATTATATATATTCACTCAAAGTAAATTAATTTATAATGTGCCGGAGGTTTTCGTTATCGTAATGTTAAAATAAAGAGGTTTATGTATAAAAGCATTAGGTAAGCATCACTAATAATAAAATATATAAAAATAAAATAAAAGTAGAAAAATCTTTTGGAGAAAGAAAATTGCGCATCAAAGATTTAATTAAAAAGGATACTATACAGCCGCTTTTTAAGGGGTTCTGTACTTCTATATAAGTAATTATATAAAGTTAAAAAAAAATGAAAATCTAACAATTTAAAAATATTTTATTATATTTTAAAAGTAATTTTAAAATAACCATGTGCCAGTACCATTTTTTACTGTTGTGTTTTCACGATATTTGATACCATTTTATTGGTATTAAAATACGTTCACGCTCTATAACTACAACTTCTCTTTTTGAAATCGCAGTCAAAATGTATAAAAAAAAATGAAAGATGAGAATATTTACAATGCCCGAGCATCGAGCGTTCAATATGTTTATTTAAAGGCCTAAAATCCGTGATTAATATTCGTGAAATTAAAAAAAAAAGACAAGAAAAAAATTCTTATTAAACAAATTTATAGCTAGGTATATATATTTCGCTAAAAGCTTAAAGATTATGAACATTTCTCATCATAGTCCTGTTATAATGTACCTACCTACTCGTAAATCATATATTTTAATAATAATTTGTAATTAAAACTATCATAAATTCATTAGTAAACCTATTTAGTTTTATACTTTTGTATATAGGTACTTATATTTTTTTTACCATACCCATCTAATACATATACTATTCCTACTGACAACTAAAATAATGTTTTGATTTTAAAATATATAAAATATACATGAAATTTTACTTGAATGTTTATAATATGTATATTGTATTTGTATATAAATGTTATTTAAAATTGTAATTTAAAAAAAATAATTAATTTTATTTTTTATTATTCATTTATAATTGGACATATATAATTGCTGACAATAAAAAGTAAATTTTTGTAGATTTGGGTTTTATTTTATTTATATGAATTTAATAATGGTTTGGAAAATAGTTTTCAGAATAAAAATAAGTGTTATAAGAATCATCTTTTAATTTATTCATAATAATAATCGCTTTCTAATTTAATGAATCACATCATTTCAGACACACCCGTCTTTTATATGATATGTATATAATATGTAAAAAATCCACTAAAATATGTGAAGAATGTTATTTCTTAATAAAAATACATTCAAATAATATCGATGGTATAGGTAGCTGTTATATATATATATATATTAAATGTTTTGTTTGTATCCCAATAAATATTTTGTAATCTTAAACAATTGATATAACGTTTATAGTTAAATGTTTAATAATAAACATTTAATCTAACGTAGTTAATAGTTAAATGTTTAATAATAAATATTTGATATAACGTTAATAGTTGAATGTTTAAGAATAAACGTTTAATAAACAGTAAATTAATGTAAAATGATTAATGTTTAAAGTTTAATGTAAAATAACATTTCATTGAATAATTAAATATTAAATGTTTATAAATTAATGTTCAAAATAACCTTTAAAAAACAATGTTTAATTCAACATTATCATTTTGTTTATATTTCAATGTTTAGCGCCCATAGGATAAATTTCAGAAGGGACCTAAATAAATTATAATATTTTCATGTTATAAACTACCAGTTTTAGCAATAATCCATTATAAAGTTAATCTCCAGGAGGATATGTCTCTCCCCTAACCCCTCATGACCAATAGGCACCTATAGATATTGATTTTAAAAATAGGGAAAGGGTATATAAAACCACGAAAAGATAGGTCCACTTCTCGGCTACCTGCGAAAAAGGTCTTTTGAAATTGATGTTTCATTGCCCGTGGAATAGTATACGATAATATAGGGGCACGGCAAAGGAGGGGAAATGTTTGAAATCGTTATTGCGAATTTAATAGTAGTCAAATGGTACTCGGTCTGATGTCAAAATGTGTTATACACTCCGGTATATAACATACTAAAAGTTATTTTTTTGGGATTCTACAAAAGGGGCTATATCCCTCCCCTGCCCTCCCTAATGAGCACCTTTGTATAGAAGCTTTAAGTATAAGGGAGCGTAGACAATACCGTGAGGCGCTAGGTTTACTTCCCCTTGAATTATGAGCAATCCAAAATTCAATTTTCGATTATCCAAAAAAGTGACTTTTAGTATGTTATATACCTTAGTGTAAAACACATTTTGCCACCGCCCGAGCTCGTTCTGACCACTATTCAATGCGCTGCAGCGATTTAAAATATTTCTCCTCCTCTGCCGTGCCTGTAATCATATACCATTACTGGAGCGTTTTATAAACCCACAATTTGACTACGTTTGTATCATTGGAGTGTAGCTCGGTCGGTTAAGTGTAAGTACAAAAATTGTTAAAAATTGTTGAGTAAGTGATGATCGGAGGTTCGAATCCAATTACCGGAATTAAGAGTTGTTGCAAAGCAAAAAAAAAACGTTCCAGTGAAGATAGTACAATAATAAGATAGAGAAGGGTTGGTAATACAATAAAATTGCATGACTGCTTGCAAGTTTTTTTTTTGGGGGGGGGGGGGAGAAGAAGTTCAGGTGAACGGTTCAATGTTGTATGATCTTTGCCATGCAATGTTATATGAACCTTAAAAAATTATTTAAATAAGGACTGAAAGGTTTAGCAACATTCAATCAAACCAAATTTAATGTTTATTTAATGTTAAACATTACATTTAAACGTTGCATACAAGGTTTAATAAATGTTTATTGGGATAGGTATAATACATTAATACCTTACTTGACAAGCTCTAAATTGTATAGGTACTTAATGTACTCGTCTTATATTATGCTTTATTAGGTAGGTATATTATATGGAAACACTACCTACAGTTATATATACTAATACTATATAGGCACCAGCTTTATGGTTTGATTGGCTAAATATGCTAGGTAATAGAAATAATAGTAATAATAATAAAATAAACTATAATGTATACATTTTAAATTACGTATTACTTATGAAGTAGGTGCCTATAGGTAAGTAATTAAAATAATAATGAAAAAAGAACACAATTAACTTGTTAATTGAAAATTGAAAAAAAATATCAATCAAATGAAGTACCTATATTTATACATAGTTATACAATATCTTTAACTATAGATACGTAGATATAAATTTTGTATTTATTTTGATTTGGACTATAGTGACTATATTCATCTCGTAAAAGTGTTTTATTTTTTTACCTTAGGTATATGTATTTTACACTTATATATAGTTGAATACTAAAACAAAGTAGGTATATCAATCGATTTTTATAACACAAAAACATACACGAGTGGATATTTTATAAGTTTACTATCTGAATTACCTAGCGTTGCTAGGATAAGATTGTTTTGTTTTAAATATTTTTTTAATCTTTATAGAAACTTTTTTGTATAGGTATAAAATAGCAATTTTATGCAAATTAGTTTGCCCCAGTGCTTAGTATTTTACACATATTCTATTTGGTTAATCCATTTTAATAAAATTAAAAAAATATTTTATATATTTACAAATACCATAGAATTTGACACCAACGCCACCTATGGTACACAAACTTTTGTAGAAGATCAATTATTCATAAACTTCCCAGAAGGTTTTAATGGTCAATTATTGATGAACTTATGATTTCTTCATTTTAAAAATTATTGTGGGGGGGGGATGAAATTTTGGATTATATGTTGTGATACGCAAAAAATCTTAAAAAAATAAAAATAAAATTTCCTAGAACCCGATTGCAGCGCCACTTAACGGATCCAATTGTGAATCTAAATCATCCAAGGACCCAATCTAACGCACACAAAACATTTCATTAAAATCGGTCCAGCCGTTTAGGAGGAGTTTGAATACTTACACACGGATAGAAGAAATATATATATAAAGAAACTTAAAACTTATACCTACCTGTATTTATTTATATGAAAATATGAAATATAGCAAAAATGTTATGAATTAATTTGATTAATTTATTTAATTTAATATTTTATGGGCGAGCTCTGCATATCTACATAAGACATTATAATTTATAATACGAGTATATACATCATATACAATACCTTATAGAAATAACATTTTAAAAACAAGACAAAAAGAAACAGAAACAAAAATAAATAAAAAATACAAATATACCAAATAATAATGAATAAAAAAAAAAAAAAATTCTTATCTTTTGTTCAATTTGTTATATTATTTTAAAAAGTAAAATATTATGAAACATACATATTATAATATGTTACGCTTTTCCTTGTCATTGTTTTAAAATATTTAATTTACAGCATAAAGAGAAAACATAATTTGTGTTCATATATACATAACATTACATGATTTACACAATTAATGGAGATAAGGAAGCTTATAGAAAAAATATCGTATGTGTTTGATATTTATACCATATATTCACGAGGTGTACCAATTTTCCACTGGTTATAGCTTTCGGTAATTATGTTTCACTACACATGACATCTAGTAATAATAATAGTAACAACAATAACAATTGTTTTTAAAATATCTAATGATGGTTATGCAAATATTTATATAACACAAAATGAATATTATATAGGTATATATATAATTAATACAATCTTAAATAAGAATTGTACTAATATTTAATTTTGGTACAATGTTTATGTATTTTATATTTATCAATAACAAAAATTGTATGGTCTGATAAAAGAGTTACAGCGTTTTAATTTACTATTATTAGTAAAAAATTATAACTTATATATTATAAATTATATATATTATTTGTTATTCTTTATCAGGCGATATTTTCCAAAAATAATATAAGATTTATCTCAAAAATAATATTTTTTTTACATTTTAGAATAGGTGTTTACACTCTAAATTTAACCTAAATGATACAATTTAAATTTTCCTTAGGATAATTTTGTTATATCATCCGTTAGATAGACGGAGAAAACAAATTGTTTGAACGCGACGTCCTATGAAGAATGCATTACAATATGGTGATAAATAAATCATCTTAAATAATTTATTTTTGTATTTTCAATAATACAGACTATTGGTAATTTTAGACTAAAAATATCTATTTTTAAGACGTTAGAAAAGTTCATTATATTTGTATAAGAGTAGTTTCTATATATTTTAATATTTATTCTGTGAATTTAAACAAAAAAAAATCATTTAGTATTTAATATTATTGGAAACACGATATTGCATTTCCTCCCTTTTTTTCACTGTAGAACCCTCTTTATAGAATCTTGGGTTTTAATATTTAATATAAGTATAAAAATAACTTAGGTGCTATAACTAACGAATTCCTAACTTAGGCGATCTTTACAAGCTTACTCGGTTTCCGGTATCAAATTTCATCTAGTTGGTATACTTTAAAAAGGTAATTTTTAATTTTTATTTTTTGATAAAGGCGTAAGAAAAAATGATCAAAAAATTAGCATAAAAATCGGAAAACATGATTGTGGTAAAATTCTTTATAACTCTGAAAATATTGATGCTAAAACATGAATTTTCACCACAAACGTATATATGTAAAATATTAATACAAACATTTTTCAAAAATGTTTACCTATTTTTAGGTTATTTATAGCAATATGCAAATTTAAAAATTTGAATTCATAATAGGCTTAATTTTAGTTTTTAAGACCTGAACATTTTCTACAGTGATAAAAATATACCATTCTAGCTACTTACAAAAAATTATAAAAATCAGTAAGTAAGTGTACAATATTTTTTAATAAGCATTTCAATTTTTATTTTAATACCCATTTAATTTTTTCGAAATTTTAATATGATATGCGTGTTCAAATTTTGAGGAAATAATGGATCTATAAACTTGAAATTTTCACCAAAAACGTATGTACTATGTATGTATAAACATTATGATGGCAAAACAATTTTTGAAAATTTTTATCCATTTTGAACTATTAATAGTGATTCTCAATTTTGAGTCATTTAATTCATAATAGATACTTTACAGAAAAATTAGATTTTTTTTTTTAAATATGAATTTTTTCATAAAAAAAAAGAATGGTAAGAATTTGGAGGTCGGATTTGATTTTAAATTACATCAAATTGGAATTTAACGATAAAGGTAGTTTTCATTATGTACTACAGATGGTCTACGTAGTCTAGTGGAAATGGTCTTTGTTGTCTTGCGTAGGGTCTTCGGTTCGTATTCCTATGCCTCCAAATAATTTTTTGCACTTTTTTCAACTTTTTTTATTCATTTTATTGTTTAATATTATCATTTATTTATATATTATTAGTATAATCTGCAGTAATTGTCAAGTATATCTACCGAAGCTTCGCTCAGAATCGTTTTTTTTTAAATAAATGATTTATCCATTGCTTTCAAATTCAATATATTCATCGTGTATCCTACCCAACGTGCGAAATGCTTCCATCCCCTATTGATCGGATTTTTAATGTATACATATAGGTATGTATATAATATAGACAATACTTAGGTATATACTATAGATAACTTTGGATTAAAATTTCAGTTTTAATGCATAATTATAAAATTAATATATTTTTCCTTACTTTTAACATTTTTTGATATTTTTCCAAAATAATGAAAGTTATCTTTTCAGAATATAACTTGAGTAGGTAATAACTCCAAATTATATTTATTTTATGCTGATAATTTTTATTTTTAAGTTAGTGTCTAAATGTATTATAAATAATTACTATTTATACATTTTATGAGTTATTACAATACCTAAAAATAAAACTAAGAACAATTGAACATAATATATTTATAACTTAATATTTATATATATTTTATGAGATCGTTTAATATTAGCAATAAATCGGAAATATGTACACATATGTACACGTCCTAAATATTTATTGAGTGTATAAATAATATTTGGAATGCATAAATATTTATATAATTTGTATAATGTACATACTTCCTGTATTTGAAAGTCCTGTTATTATATAAAAGATGTATCGTGATGTAGGGAGGTGAGTGATGGCCATGAGAATAATCCTACCTTTCATAAAAAGTTAAGATATACGTATATAGTGTGTTGTGTGTATATTTAATAAAGATATTTTTTTTCTATTTATATAATATAAATATGGGAAATATTCGTAAAATAAAAATGTATGTTTATCAAATTATCCTACTTTTATTATAAATTTGTTTTTATTTAAGTCTCATATTATGTATATAATATATATATATATATTAATGGAATAAAACGTTTGAAACTAAAAAATAACGATGTCCATCATGTATATATTGTGATCGTTCGTATGGGAAGAAATAGTGGTGGTGGTCATGAAATGTGGGTCACCCGCGGTGGCCGGAACAAGTTCAAGGAGGGATTGCCGGAATGATAACCGGTCGCACTCTATAGTCTATGCAGGGGCCATTTACCTTCATTCAGTCGCGTCAGTAACCGTCCGAAAAGCAAGTTCAATATTGCTGAATTTATACATTCGTTTTAAATCACGTTAATTTTTAACTTGAAAATATATACAACAGTCTCCGAGGACGAAAAGAAGAAGTACTTTGGAGACTTAAACGCCCCAGGTAAGAACTATAATATAATATTATAATGCTATAAATTTAATAGAAATTTTAGTATTTTCTTTTAATGCTAATTATATATCCGGCATCTTCGTTTGAACTAGGTATACATTTTACAATTTATTTTAAAATTCACAAATATTATAAGTCGTTTATATATTTGAAGTTTACTAACATGGCCCATGGAGTATCTTAGTATCTAGGTATTATTATTATTATCTTATTATTATTATTATTATTTTTATATCATATTATTATTAATTATATTCTGTGTACCTATAAATTCGTATTATATGTTACAAAAAAAAATAAAAAATATATATATATATATATATAGGTATATATTTATTCCAACTCGTCTTAAGTAAAACGTTAGGTACTTTAATATGAAAAACGAGATTTTTTTTAAATTTTATTTTTACATTTAAACTAAAATATTTATACTATAAGTATGTAGATTGTAGGTATTCTATATAGGCATTTTATATAAATACATAAATATAAAAATATGAATGTTGATAATGTTGCTGGGAATAAAAAGGGTTTATCTCGGCATTTTCAAATAGTTCAGGGAATTTTAAATTTCTATTATCGATACCTAATTTAACATAAATGTAGAAAATTTTGATTCTCTGTAACTCATTGAATAATAATGATGCAAATTAGTTTATTTCAATTTCTAGATATTATATAAATACATATAAATATTAATAATTGTATGCAAAAAAGTACATACGAGTATTATCGTTTTATTCTGTTTTCTTTTCATGTTTTATACGAATTTACAATTGACAAATCGTTTAATGTACCTTATACTTATCGTAATTGCATAGTCTAAGAGTACGACCAGTGCCGGATCAACAGCATTTGTCATTCGGGACAAAAATAATTCTAGCGCTCTTTTTTTTTTTTTTTTTGTAAATATATAAATAATAATATTCGTATATTATAATACATATATTATGTTGTAATATTTTTTCATTTTGCACCCCACTGTAATAGCGTCCGGGGCAAGTGCCTCGTTTCGCTCCCCCTCCCCCCCCCTTAGATCGGCTAGATCCGGCATTAAGTACGGCAGTAATTTAAATTAACTGTAATATCATGGTCATATTTATCTGCAGCCGACGAATTTATTTCCGTTATATTGAAATTAATGTGGATTTATAATGTATGTATAAAACATTGGATTAATTTTTGTCCAGACGTCGAGTTGTTTACGGGCGTGTGATTCATGCGACGTCGCCGCGGTGTAGGTATATACGTTGGGTCTACGCGATGAGGTCGAAGAGATGATTTCACCGTACTTTCTCCTGGCAACTATGTGTCATAGGCTTAAATATCGGTTCCAATTACGAAGTGAAATTTGTACGTAGAAAGAAAGAAAAAAAATCGTCGGTCGATAAAGTTGAAGTCATGACATATACTTAATACTTATACTCGATATTAACCTATAGGTACATATTATTTTAAATGTTTACTGATAAATTATTATGATGGTATAAACTACGTACATGTGAACTACATATCGGTATACAAGCACAATAATATATAATATGTACCTATAGGCTATAGGTATACATTATATATGCAACTATACAAGTAGTCCAAATAATGAAATATATAATAATATACATTATCGTTGTAAGCATTTATGGTGCTAAAGTCATTATATATTATATAGAGAGTGATATTGTTAAAATTTAAAATTTATGAAAAATAATATGTTTCACGAGGGGACTGCTTACTAGAACTTTATAGAGGTCTCGTAATTTTAAAAATAGTACCTGAAATTTTAATTAAAAGCAAATGGTGTGTTTACGATGGAAACGAATAAATAGGTACCTATTATAGTAATACTAATAATAGGTACCTAATATTGTAATGTATTATAATCGGAAATATTTCGAAAATTTATTTAGGTCATTGTCCATTGATATACGTGCATCCGTATAATATACTGAGCACATATGCATAAGGAAGTAAAAACAATGACGGAATCGTGTTTTAAAGAAGAAAAAGTATGGTATTCAAATGAAAGTAACTGACCGGACTATTATATGGGTTACTTGGTTATTGTTGCGTGTGTGTGCCGTGACACCAACGATGGTGGTCAAGGTTAGACGTGGGCCACTTTTGGTCGACAGTTGTATTCCTACAGTTTCGGCACAATTATTTTAATAACGACAATTTTTCATCGTTTTATAGGTTAGCAATACTTAAGTTTCTATATACATGCAGATGTGTACCTACAACATATGAATTATGATATCCAGTATATAGTACATTTTTATTATATATATAGATACTCAAACATAATTTTTTTCAAAGTCTATCAGTTTCTCGACTTTTGAGTTTCGTATGCTCGACTTTCCATACAAATTTTACTATAATTTGTGAGCAAATATTCGTTTATTATTAATGTAATTCAGCTACGTGTAATACGAGTATAATATAATATATTATCTAATATAAGTAATATGCTTATAATATCAGTCTGTGTGATATTATCTATAACAGAGATTGGCAACTGACGGCCTCCTGTCCTTTTTTATCTGGCCAGGACTGCCTTTTAATAATTTTATCGTCAAAAAATGTACTACAATTTACTTCAAATATAGTAAAAACAGTTAGATAAATCGTATTTTGGAGAAGTTATCAATAATAAAACATTATTTAACTTAGGTATTAATTCTTATCATATGCATAAAATATATTAATAAATTTGTTTCATATAATCATAATAAAACAACTTTATATTTGGCCCGCAATCATTTTAAGTTCCAAAAATTAGCCCTCTATAGTTACTTTGAGTTGCCCATCCCTGATCTATAATAATGTGTTGTATCATGTATGGCTATATTTTAGTTTTTAAGTTCAAACTTTAAAAATAAACTAATGTTGTCGACTGGAGTAGAAACCTTATTTTTTGTTTGGTTAAAATCGGACTTTTTATGAGTTATTGCAATACCTAGCTTTTAAACTCAATTTAAAATTTATTTTGACAAAGATTTTACCACGAGATATATCGTATTCAAAAATCTATGTTTTGATAGAGCCCATGATTTTTTTTTTTTATTGATAACTCCAGTTCGTCAAAAATAATTAATATTAAAATAATATAATTAATAATATTAATAATAATTTGAAAATCTCATGGAAAATTCATTTTTTTCTGGTATATGAAAATGTATAAGGAATTTAACTCTCAAAATTAAATCCTATGTAGGTTCCTAATAGGAAATATTATTATAATGTTGTACATTTATAATTATAAGTTATATAGTATATAAATATCTCTGTATTTTGATGAGTCATGCAGATTTTTGATTTCTAATTGTGTTAACTAACTAGAATATACTTCTACGAAATTTAAAAATCATGAGACCTATATTGAAATGTTTAGATAATAGATCCATAAATCTTGTGGTGAAATCAATTTTTTGTTAAAATAAAATTGAGTTATAGATTACACTCACTAGAACAACTTCAATTTCACTTGATAACATGAGTTTACCTTAAAAAAATTGGCACACTCATAGTATAAAAAAAATTCAACGTTTTTAGAATTTTTAACATTTAACAAGTCTTGTAACTTCTAAAACATTTTGATATAGTGCGTTTTGGTTAGATTTTATATTTTTTAAATTTTAAAAGTTTTTAAACAAAGTTGTCTAGATATATTCGAGTTATAAATGCTCCTAACCTCTTATCGATGATTTCTTTTCGTGTTCCATCTTATTATACTAGATCTAACTCACTCTAATGTTCTTCCACACAACACCTCTTATGTGCACAATCATTCCCTTCATAGGATGTTACGCATCTTAAACGATACTTAGTTCTCTAGTCCTATCTATAACTGCAAATTTTGGACTTTATCACACTTTATATATTAATACGTCTTTAAAAATTGAAAACAATTTTCGAAACTTACCATAATAAAAATATAATTAATTAAGAAGTAAAGGAAATGTATAAGGCATATAAGTTTATTATTTTTAGGAATTTAAATAATCTAATTTTCAATCAAAACACTTCCTATGTTTTAAAATTAATTTAAGACTTTTTTGCTTACATTTTAAAATGAATCATATTTTATATATATTTTATATTTATATGATAATAGATGTGTAAATGATAAATATATAGAACTTATTAGGTAAGTACATTTTATATTTATATAATATATACTAACCTACCTACACATTTAAAGTGACCCGTTCTAGATATGAGATTTTTTGTTTTTTTGTTAATCTAATTATCTAAAATAATTAAAAATAAATCCATTGAATAAGGTTAATTAAAAATGATTGTAAATAATAAAAAAAACTATGTTAATTAGAATTATTTTTGTTTATATGTGAACTATTTTTAAGTTAATAATTAAGTCTATTGTCAGGAGAACAACCTAATTTTATACCAACACAATAATAACTAGGCAAGTCATTTTATTTCATTATCATAAAATTAATCCATAGAAAATGAAATTTTGTTTATAAACCATCTGAATGACACACATTATTATATTAATATAAGCTTATCCACAGATAGTGTACACAAAAAAGTAGATATGTCTATAATTTTTTCTTTTAAAACAATTGATTTGACACGTTTTTACTTTTTAGATAGAATCACCAACATAATATATGTTTGCTTTTTAGAAAGCGTCTAGAGTCTAGCCTGTTCAAGACAGCACAATTAAATGTACCTATTATGCTTTAAAATATTATTCGATATAAAAAATAATATGTCTAGGTAGGTACATATATTAATATATTATTTATTGTTAAATTTCACGGTCTACTGAAACCACGACGAATATATTTCTTTCACTTATATCTAAGATCAAGATATATATTCGATTACCCATTTTTGTTAAGCATACATTTAGGTAATTAGTAGATAGGAAAAACTAATTAAATATGGCTTTCTTCACACATGCCTTAAATTTATTATACATAAAATATATAATTATAAATAGTCAAGATCGTATACTGATTTAGTAAAATAAAATGATCAATGATATATATATTTATAAATTTGAGCTTAAAATAAAATATGTACACAATTCAGTTTAGTCCTTCTCAAATATGAAAAAAGTTTAGAATATGTAAGATATATGAACCTAATAACGATAGTGAATTTCATCATAGACTGTATATAGATCGTAGGTATATTAAATATATATATATCTTCTAACCTAAATATTATTTTGTATTAGATAAAATAAAAAATTAACTAGGTGCTTATAAAAAAATATATATTAATTTATAATTAATATAGATTAAATAGATTAATTATTTATCATTAATCTAAAATTTTATTTTATTTAAATATAAATTATTAATTATATAGATTAAAAAAATTTAAATAAATAACAAAATAGCTGTATTCATAATTTGTATTAAACGATCAAAAGTCAAAACCAAAAACCTATGAAAAGATATTATAGGTACCTTTTTCTAAATTTTAATTATATTATTGTATCAATACATAATGTTTAAATACGTATACAATGTTATCAAGAGAAATTATAATTTATTCATAATCTAGTCACATGATTTATTATTATTGTAATATATTTTTAGTAGATAGATATACGTCTAATGTCAATAAATTATTATTCTTATAATACGAGTAACATATCGCGATGATCAAGGTCATTGACGTTGACTTGTGAAATTTAAGGTTTTTGAACTCTAAAATAATTAATAAGACAAAGAATATTGCAAGTAGAAAGTTGCACAAATAAAATATATTGGATAATTTAAAAACAGGTTTGCAGATATCGTTTGTGTGTTATTATTACAAAAATGTATAACAATATAAAAATAAGGATAACGGTTCTATTATTGTGATTAGTAACAACTAATGACAAAAACGAACATAATACAATAATTTATACACCAATAAATATTAGAATATTATTATTTTATTTTATTCACTGAATCTAAGTATATAAAATACGATTTTAAAATTATAAAAAGGAATGCATTATTGTAATAATAAACTACGTATTTAGTCTTTTTGAGATTTAATTTATGTTATAACTAAAATATAAATTGTGTAACTTTTTTATAAATATACTGTACAATATTAAAATTTTGTATTACTTTTATATTATTATTTTGTTATTTTGATTTTACATCCTTTATTTTTTGGTTCTTGATGTTGTATTTTATGTTTTACATTTGCACGTACCTATTAAAAATTAAATCACTTATTAAATGCATGTTATCTATGAAATATCTATATATAGACTTATAGTTTTAAATAAAAATATTATTTTTACAGATTAAATTATGACCAATCGACAGGCCATAGGATGGGCCTTCCTGTGCCTGATGGGAACCACTTTGATGGTGCCAGTATTCACCTACCCACAAGAACATCGTTCTTCCCATACGCAGAGCCAATTTGAACCACTTCACTCTGTATATCAAGGACAAGCCCATTATCCAGTCTACCAACCTGAGCAAGATGCAAGGAAATTTGTTGAAAAACCAAATGCCAGTAAAAAAGTAGCATCATCGACTGCAGGAGTTATAGAAGACCGTAATGACTTAGAAGACGTGCAAACTAATTCTATATCGGTAAGATTTAAGTTATATGTATTATATGATAAATAATATAAGATAATACTACAATATAAGCAAAAATTTTCAAATATTAACATTTCGTTCACATTTTAGCAAGACGCTGGTGCTGGTGGTTTTTCGTGGAGTAGTGTACTAGGAATGATTATGCAAATGTTGTTTAATCCAGCAAGTGCAGCCGTCGGACCAAGCAAATCAGATGTCTTAGATGGTGACCAGGTATGACTTATTAATAAAGGATTTAAAGAAATATATACTTTTGATAAATAATAATAATTTATATGATCTTAAATGTATTATCATGTTTTTAGGCTATGACTCCAACATCCCCTTGGACTAATGTATTATCTGTAGGTCTGAAAATTTTGACTGCATTTTTGGGTGGTGGCAACATAGTCGGAGATGGAATTGATAAAGTGGATAACTCTTCGCCCATGCAGGTAATAAATAGAAGCATTTAATACGAACACAATGATTATAATGTATATACAACCTATTTATTAAGGATGGTTCAATATTTTTAATTAATATTATTATAGAATTTAATTCTATCATTTAAATAAAATATTGTACACATTTTCAACCATTTTGAACCATCTAGCGAAAAATGTATAAATTCAATTTGGACCGGGGATATCAGTATTTGAGAACTTACATACACCTTCTATAATCTGTCACTGTTAATGTTAAAATACTATTTTGTATAAATATTTAGCTTCTCAATGTAGTACATAAATAATTAAGTCATCATATTCATGTAGTTGTAAGTAAATTGATTTAAAACAACAAATTAAATAATGAAATCATCAAATTCATATAGTTTTAAGTAAATCAATTCAAAGCAATATAATAATAATAATCTTTTATTAAGTATAAAAATAATTTTCGAACCTCAACACTATATATATGTATGAATTATATATCTCTATATATATAATATTATTCGTTTAGTTTATTTTAGTTAAAAATAAAACTTTGCAGGTAATGTGTTTTTAATATTTTTATGTGATAGGTTTTATATTTTAAACTGATTAAAGTCAAATTTAGTATCTTAATTTATGACTGAATATCATATTTTTAAAGCATTATTTTATTTCAGAAAAAATATTTGCTGATTTAATATATCATAATAATGATTAATGAATTATTATTTTTGCTTTTATTAAAAGTTGTTAAGTATACATTTATTTGCTGCTTATATATTATATTTAGTTTATTTTTAAATGTTTACATATTACCTACCTATAGTTATTATTATGTATATATGCATTACATTATAAAATATTTTTAAATATGTCTCACAAAATAATTACTGATACTTATAACTTAAAATACATGTAAACATTAAATTAATATACTAAACCTTTCGATTCCCCGGTCCTTAGGATCAAAACATGCTTTTCTTCTTTTATAAATATTTAATAAATTGGTATATGGTGGCACGGTACGTAGGGTGTATTGTCGGCGGTCTTATCTACAGTACTCGGCAGCAGAGATCCCGAACAAGTGGCCACCATGGCTAAACAAGCTGGAGAGGTAAGATACCCAAACACTGCTTTAGCTACCACCCTAACTAACATTTTGATACTAACAATAATTTTATATACAATTTTTAGTATGATTAAATATTAAATAAATATATGTAATCAATTACAGTTCATCAATATTGTTGTAAATCTTTTGGACGCTTTGAAGACATCATTCAGTCACAGATCTATGTCCGCTAGATCATTGGGAAAAAAGGATACTATGTCTGATGCTGCCGTAGCTAGCTTATCCATGTTCAAAGTAAAATAAATATATATAATATATATTATTATTTTAGTTTGAATTTAAAATAATAAAACTTTTAAAATTACTTAGGGATATATGAAAACAATGAACACCGCCAATGATGTTTGCGCTCAAAAGTTTGTATGTGAAGCCAATAAAGAATGCTCAGGTGAAACATCAAGTTCTAGTGCCATATATTGTCAACTCGGAACGTAAGAAAACAATATTTTAATTAGATTGAAACTATGAATAATAACTTATAGATTAGGTACATTATCATATGACACGTATAGACGCAATTATAACCATTGTAAATTAATTTTTATATAGGCTATAAATAGCGTTTGATCTTTTTTAAATCATAATTATTAATTGTAAATTATTTTAAATTTTAGTTATGCCACAAGTTTCTTACTACAGAGGACTGGTAATGCACCATTTGAAGTATATTATGATGCTGGCAGACGTGGACGATCTGGAGATGACTGTCGTCAGCTCTATTTAGCTTGTAACGAAGTCTAAATTTCACCTATCATGCAAATTGAATTATATTTTTTCCACTTAAAATTTCCATATCTTATTAATTCATATTTCAGTATCTAAATTACTCTCCTTCAGTCCGATTAAAACAAAGATCTCGTCTCTAAATTAAAACCACTATACCACACTACAGATCCGTCTTGGTTTCTTTAGGATAATCTTTTATTAAATATTTATATACATATAATATATATATATATATATTTTTTTTTTGCTGATTATTATACTTTATATTTATTCCTATTGTTTGTATAACAATACACTTTGTACCATAGTAGTCTGATCTATTAATTATGTATATTTTTTAATTATTTATACTTTATTTATTATAATTTATTGTTTTTTAAATAAATTATTATAGGAATTACTTTTAATTTAATTTAAAGTTGTTTGATGTAATTTTATACTTCCTTATATAAATCCTGATTCAATAAAGATATAGTCGACATAGGTACCATAATATTAATATTACCTATAGGTACATTTTTTTGCATCTATAAAAGGCTAAACTATGATATATGTATGTATAGATGTCAGATGACACTTTAAAATAGCATTTTAAAGTATAAATAATAGTAGATTTAGACGAATATAATTTACACAACTTGTATAGATAGTTACACCAATTACGATCAAAACGCTTTCATTTGTATTAATATGTTATGTGTGTACAATTATTATATTATTAAAATATTAAAGTTATTTTATTGTTAGAAGGCAAAATATTCTGTAAATTTTTAATTAATTAAATATCGATAATTATTGCTAATATATTATATTGTTTACATTTAATTATACATTTATAAAATAAAATTAAAGGTGCGTAAAATCTAAATGATTGAACAACGATAATATAATATAGATAAGTCCTATTTATTTTATATTTTCTTATAGTAAAAAGAAATGTAGATATATATTTTTAGTATAGGTATATATATAGTATACACTATTAATATTCTATAATATTTACGTGCGTGAAGTTGGCCCTACCATATTGTCCGATCATTTTGAAAATTATGCCAATATTTTGCAAGTAATTTGCAAGAATTTTCAAGTCCATTCCCGGAATTTGCAAGTTATTATTAACCGAGATATCGCTAATTATAGAAAGGTAGGGCTAACTTCACGCAGCCCTACCATGTTGCCCTAGAGAGTTGAAAGTGGTGTCAAAATATTCCCCTTAATTTGCAAGAATTTGCAAGTCCATTCCCGCAAGCTACCCTGAGCGGCCCTATGATGCTTCAAAGTTCTACACTCAGCCCTACCATGTAGCCCTAGAGAGTCGAAAGTAGTGTCAAAACATTCCCCTTAATTTGCTAGAATTTGCAAGTCCATTCTCGCAATTTGCAAGTTGCCCTGAGCGGCCCTACGATGCTTAGAAGTTTTATACTCTTGCATCTTTAAATTTCCATGAATATTGTTTGCGTACCTACCAATTTCGTTGTTAATATAATATATATCTAGAGAATTAGGCCACGCGAGCGTAAATCGCTGGCCTATGGGGATCAATGAAAGTAAAGGCAACGGTAGACGTATGGTAAATTAATTATCGTAATATTTCCACCAATTGTACAATAAATATTTCTAAAACTAATGTTAGTAATCGTAAAACTAAATATCTTAAACAATAAATAAGTAAATATGATCATATAACATTATATATATACAAAATTTAATTGACTCACGAAACCGTAATGTGGGTAAATCGATGATAAATAGTGCCTGGAAAATGGATGAATGAGATCGACGATGTTGTATGAAGCGCAGTATGGATCGAGTCGACGACCGAGAATGTTCGGACGGGATCTCTTCACGTAGATATAGGTATGTAACAGCCAGTGTAAATTACATCCCGTTTGTTAATGACGAAACCGTCTTAAAATAATACTGGGGATGTATTTATTTTTTGGTCAATATGGGAACGAAACCGTTAATCCCAATCGCCCGTCGCATAAAAGTTAGAATTACAATTTGTTACCCAATTCGTGAAGTAGATGTATGTTAAATTAATATATATATAATATATTGTTTGCAATTTTACGATCGTAGCGAGACTGACTTAGGCGCAGTGGCGTGCGGTGGTAAAACATTATGGGCAAGCGCTAAAATAAGTATACCTAACTAAAATCCAATAAAAATGTACTCATGTTAATATTTTACTGGATATTATATTATTACCAAACAAGTTTATT
>JAIPRL010004238.1:0-39916 GCA_025469235.1 Pemphigus obesinymphae
TAAAGAACTTTGTCAGCCATTGTATACCTAAACTTCCTAATACTTTCCATACTTCTACTGGTACTCCATCCGGTCCCACCGCTTTCTTATTTTTCATTTTTCTCACAGCACTCCACACTTCCTCTTCTCTTATTAAATCTACCATACCCAAATTCCACTCTACCCGATCAATTTCCTCTCTTGGAAATTCTTCATTTAATAATGCCTCAAAATAGTCTTTCCATCTCTTTATTACTTCCTTTTCCATTTATTTATGTAATTAGATTATAAATTTAATTTTTTTAAGGGTATTTTTTATAAGGTTTTAAGTCATAATTGCATTATTTTTAGGGTATTTTTATAGATTTTTAAGGGCATCAACATCTACTGTAAATAATATGTACATTTCAAGTCTCTCGCATTAATATCGACTTTCTGATGTATTAACATTTTTGGTCATATTTGGTATAGATTTTCTGTTCAAGTAAGAAAACTACCTACTGAGAATATATCAAAAATTGTCTTTTTAAAGTTAAGTATCGACTACAATAAATTTCCTTTCAGAAAGCTTATACACCCATTAAATTCTTTTTACCTAAACTAAAAGCCGAATAAAAACCACTATACGACAACAGAAAATCCAAAGCATAGTAATTAATGGTAGAAATAGAACGCAAATCGCCATTCCACTATCTAATAAAATTAAATGTAAACAACTATGAGTATCTATAATAACAGAAATTTATCGGTATCATATTAATTTCGTCAAGGAAAATCCACCATTCGTGGATAATGAAAATTATATTTTATTACCTCTAATACCAATATGATTAATAAGATCAACTATCCAAAATTTTATAAATTATTATTGATTATTATCTAAATCCCATTATGCGTAATTTTCGTAATTTCACAATTTTTCCAAAGAAAATTTACATATTTAAAAAATATTAAATTCAAATTCAAATGGACACCTAAACGTCCCCTGAGTTCCTTGGTGAATAAATAAAGGGGTATGCCGTTAAACATGAAAAAAATAAAGAGTATCTTCCTTCCATCTGCGTCCCTCCTAATACTGTATATAAACATGTATATATTATAATAGTTAAATACATACTGCTCTGTGAACATTTTAAGTGTTTGATTTATTATAGTTTTTTTTTTTTTTTTTTAATTCAACAGAAATTTTACATCGAAATAATAAATATTAAAAAACTTGTCCCATATTTTTGTGTTTATTGTATTAACAACTACCGGGAGTTATGACACTCATCGTTTACTCGTCTCGGTTCTCGCGATTTTTTTTTTAGTTATAAATTATAATATAATAGATAATTATACATATAATAGCGAGAACAAACAGACGGAACGGCATTTTCGCATTTAAAATCATAATTAATCGTGTGTGTGTGTATATATACAAAATTTGTGATATCGTGTATGTATATAAACGGTTATAAAAGTCTACTCGATTCTACAAATTTTGAGAAATCATTCTCCACCGATCACTACAATGGGATTGTGAAAGTATGAAATTCGTCAAAAATTCCCCTTTTTTAACGAACTTCACTCGTAAGTAAAATTATCTATTCAATCTTCACATTCATTTTCCATTAACATCTTTTGTAACAATTAATAGTATTACTTAAATTTCTATATTTTACAATAATATTGTTTGTCAATATTTTTCTACATTAAATCGTAATTAATCTCTTTTTTTATCTTCGCCTTCCCAAACATCTTCGCCTTCATTTTTAGGTGGCTACCCTTGTTCTCAGATCTTAACTTCCATTTACTCAATCTTCCACAACCTCTTCACTTACACCAGATATCTTTATATAACTCTCTATCATATCCAAGATCATTTTTTCGGTTTTCCTCTATCTTTTTACAAATATTTCCATTACTAATATTTTACTGACTTTTTCTCTTCTCTCCTATTAACATATCGAAGATATTTCAATATATATTCTCTATCATTTTGTCAATTATTATTATCGAAACCACTCACATATACTTGTACCTTACAGTGGCGGTTTTAGCATTCATTTTTGACTGAGGGGACAAATTTTTATTAAGGGGTGTAGAGGGGGTAATAGTAAATTTAAAGAAGGGTATTTTATATAGATTATATGTTTGATATTATAAAATTATTTACAGTGGAATAATTTCTTATAATTATTATTACAAATAATATTAGTAATATAATAATATAACAAGTAATATATTCAGTTCTCGAATTTGAAGAGGAGGGTATGTGGAGGGACGAAGCTCGTCTACTATTTTATAACATTTTAAGAGGTCCATTACTAATTATTTTTACAGTATAGAAACTATATAATTTGAGGGGTTTATTTATAAACCTTTGAAATGCATATTGTATGTATCTCTCTGGAAACAGAGTAATAAACAAAATATTTCTAATATTTTTTTTTATTAGAACTATAATCATTACTTAAATAAATATATTGTATTATATTCTGATTTATTTTAGTTTAAAAATTAAAATTAGGCGTATATTTATAACTGGTTATGATATAATTTTGTTTGTATTTATTTGATATAGAATAATAATATTTTAAGATTTATTTAGTCAATCAATATTTCTATTTTTTCTATTTGCAAAAATGTTAATGACTTCATCAAAAAATGTACCAGTAGTTTTAAGGTGTTCAATAAGTTCTTTTTCTTTTGATATTAAAGCAAGAGAACTTAATCATTCTTGAGAAATTTTGTTTTTAACTGTGTTAAGACAAGAAAAACTTCGTTCCCCTGAGATACTGATTGCTGGAAGTGTTAGTATTATTGAAAATAATTTATAATCTTCAGTTAATACTTCTTTTAACCCATCAAGCTCTAATATCTTCAATATAACATATATATGTTGCAGATTTCGATATTTAGCATCATTATATAAAACTTCTTACTCTACTTTTAATTTTTTCATACCTACAAAAATGTAGGAATATGTTTATTTGAGGTTTTCAAGAAAATGGTCACAATAATATTTAAATTTAATGACATTTGCTAATCGTAAAAATAATAATAATATATCAATATTTTGAAATCTCTCATTTATTTGCATTAGAACACTGTCAATTATCTCAAAGAACCGCAGGATTTTTCAATGTGGAGGGCTTGAAAATAAATAAGTAATCAGTAGACACAAGATTAGGCATGAAAGAATAAAGTAGGTGCTATTTGAGTTTCCTAATGAAATAGATACCGATAAAAATATATACGTCCCTGCTTTCGCGCAGACAAACAATTCGGTAATGAATACGTTACGGCAATTTTTGGTATCGGGTGTCGTGTAGGAGCATTCCACCGACTCCTAAAATTTTCGCGAAGGGTTCATACATTTCGGACTGCAAGTGGTCCGATCGCAAAACGGCTTTAGGACTTGGGATGACGGCCGATACGAATATGTATTCGAAATTTCGTATTCACTGCCGAATTGTTTTTCTGCGCGTAAGTAAAAATGTGAGCAGAAACACGACGTCAACGTACGCACGATGGCGGCTGATTATAACATTAATGGCACACGTTACGGAGAGTTAATTGACATCTCGCAGACCTATCTCTCTATGCCGTTCGATACACGCCGAGAAACATGACGCGTGAAAACAGGTCTATTCCCGCGCCCTGCACGCTGAAACGGAATTCGAAATTGCAAATTATGTTACAATGGATACACATACGTTCTGCCGACATAATATCAACATATTTTTGTAACAAGATTTCGACTGTTTACGATTTATTAAAATACCTTCATTTAATCTGTAAATAATTTTAATTTATTTAACTATTAAATCTATACCGATTTCCGTAAAACTCGGATGTTAACAACCATACATTCATTAAAAGATGCATTTGAAATTATAAAAATATGCAATTATATATGCCTTGAAACCTATTAAATACGGTTATTTTTCAACAAATATACGCAAAAAAGTTAAAAAATATTAATTCACAATATATATATATACACTATAATACTAAATGTACAAAATAAGCCATGCAAATAAATATGTCGGAAATCATTCCATTGGTTTTCGGACAGGAGAGTCTATTTGAATTATTGAACAAAGAATAAATCATTTAATTTGAAAAATGATTCTGAGCAGTTTAATATAATTTTCCGATTTATTACAATTTTCAATTATTCTTTATAGTTCTTCTACACAGCAGATCTCACATCACCACAGATTCAGCTATTAGTTCCAAAACATTTTTATATTTCTAACATAAATTGAAATTGAATTTACATCATATCGAAAATATCCTGCAACTATTAATTAATAGGTACCTATCTCCAACGGTTTAATGTCAATTTTAAATTTTAAGGGAAGAATGGAATAAACTTCAGGTTCAGACCCCTCTTTTGGCAGATTTAATAGTAAAATTTATTACAAATATTATAATAAGTACCTACACAATTTATAAAACTACATATATTAAATATTTTCATTTTATATCAACATTTTGATAAATATTGGTTGAAGAATGGATTTCACAACATAAAATATTTTTCATAGATTGCCATAAAAGAAGTAGGTAATAAAATACTTTTATTAAACTCGCATTATAAGTTATCATATTTACCAACTTAAATCCGTCTTAAAAATGCAAAAAAAAAATTGTATAGATATCAATATTATTTAGTGTCCAACATACATTAATTTTTTTTAAATAAGATTTAAAGTTTTTTGAAAAAATTAAACACTTATAGAATGTATAAAAATGCATATTATATTCAAAATAGGATACGTAGGATGCTGGATAATGTTATTCGTTGTAATTTATTTGTTATTTCATTTTTTTACGATATTCTCAAGTATACATAAACATGATAAATGCAAAAATTTGATTATACTTTCGAAAGAAAATATAATTCATAGCCATTAATTGTAAAACTGAGTAACTACAATTAACTCAAGTTACAACATAATATGTCTTAATTTGTTTATTTTATTTCATATTTAAAACTCTTCTACCCACCCACTAATATGAAAGAAGATGCAGCGAGCCCTACACTTGAGAATAGGGATGAGCGCTACGAACTCTATTTATACGTAGGTAATACAATTATGGCGCAAACTTTAATTTATGCCTAAAAACGTTATTATTGGAAAATTAAGAAAGAAAAAAAAAGATAAAACATAATATCAATCAAACCGTGCTGCCCAGTCGTACTAAAAAAAATAAACGCTCAAAATTAAAACTTGAAAACTGAAAACAAAACGCAGACTACGGCACTGCTACACAATATTATAATATTCTCTGAACAAGATGTGCATGATATTGCGTAAAACACAAACGCATATTACGCAACAACAGCTCAACGTGTGAAAATGAATTTCAGATACGTTGAATAACTATTTCAGCATTTCAAAATGACACCATAATTAAGTTTATACGATAAAAATAACAGAGATTAAAATATGTAAATAGCGTTTTTAGACACATTCCTTGATTTTTTCCGAATATTTGCGTCAGTAGGATTTTAGATAAAAGTACCGAACCGATTTCAATAAAGTATGTGATTTAGGATTTATTTAATGTAACTAATATGGCTACTTAAAAAAAAAAAAAAAAAATGGAAATTTGCACATTATTCAATATATTCCATATGTATAAATTTCCATGAAACGCACATACTCTAAAATAGTTTTAAAATGATAGTAATCCCTAATTATGTATATAATGATTTTTTACTAATCAATGTGTCTTAAAATGTAAAAAAAAAAGTGATATCTTCCAAACAATTTTTGACCAATAATCTATTTTCATTATAAATAATAATGTATCATCAGAATGCCAATCTCATGGTTTTTTCCATTTTTTCTACAAAGTTTAGATTAGAAAGTCATAAGAAAAAATGTTTAGAAATGCAAAAGAATTCTTGGCGGTCTTAGAACACAATACGTTAAGTACCAATAATTATTGTCTAAATTGACATGTTTACATAGGTACTCAAACACCGAATATAATAATACGAAAGATACTTTTAAAATATTGAAAAATTATTTTAAAATTGTTCGAAAATAAATATAATTTGATGGAAAATGACAATCCTTCCATTAAATTTTATTACAAGTAAGTTAATTTGCATTTCTAATAACATTTTATCCAATAACTTTCTATTGTAAACTTTGTAGAAAAAACTATGGCAACTGACCAAACAGTTTTTAACTATTATTATTTTTAATGAAAATAGATTATTGGTTAAAATAACTCATTTTTTTTTTTCAGCTGGCGGACTTTTATTTCTGAGGATTTATTGAAAGATATAAAGATATTATAGTAGTAATAAGTATCTTATAAAAATTGAAAATCAACAAAAAAATTTTTTTTTATTAAATGCATGTTTACATTTTTTACTGATTATATCCTTCCACATACACGGATTTTTTCAATATGACGCTAAAACTAGCTCCAAGACATGGAAATATCTATACAAATATGTATTTTAATCGGTTGAACCGTACGGATTTCTATTCTGTACAAACAAAAAAATAATCTAGATCTATATAACCATATAACTTTAGTTATATTAAGAAAGCTCAATTCCTCCTTTATGCCGACGATATTACAATATATTTTATACAATTGAATCCCAAGCTGATCGCCTCCTTTTACAAACTTGTTCAATTTAGTCTATGAGACTCCCATATAGGTGTCTCTCTTAATCTTAGCAAATGTAGTGTAATCTTTTTTTTTTCTATCAAGAAACCCTATTCTTGATCGTTATCATATTAATTGTGGCTCACAGCTACAGCTAGTTTCTCTTATTAAAGATCTTAGGATTTTCCTTTAATCTCTCCTTTAAACATCATATCGATTTTACTGTTTGTAGAGCCCTTAAGGAGGCCTCATAAAGTGTAAAAACTAATAGCTCTTCAGATCTGTTCATAGTTTTCGTTCCCTTTAAATTTCTCTTGTTCGATCCATACTTAAATATGGGGTTGTAGTTTGGCACCCCTATCTTGTTCAGGCTCAATTGTGACTTAAGCATGTTCAAAATAAAGTTTTATCTTTCGTCGCTTACATACTTAAATTTCCTTCCATCCTCCTTACACATGATTATTTGAATATCCGCTCTATTTGAAATTTACCTCCCTTAGTTGACCGTCGTCATCACATTGATCGTCTATTTATTAATTCCCTTGATGTTCCTGACCTTTTTTCTCTTGTCTTTTTTTGAGTTACCTTCCACAGCACAGCTCTTCATTCTACATTCCTTCTCATGCCACCTCTCCTATAACAACAATTATTGTAAATAGTCATGTTTTAAGTTTATATTGTTTTATTATTCATTGTTTTATTTTTGCTGTTATTATTTGATATTTCCGATATATATTTAATCTCTTGTAATTGCCGTTTAGAATTAATATTAAAACAAATAAATAAATAACTATGTAACCAACAACCATAATATAATATACCAATATAAGTACCTACTATACATAGGGATCATTGTAATATATATATATATATATATATTAAATAGTGACTATTGCGGTAGGTACAGATATGTATCTAATGGATTTGAAACGTAATTAACAATGCAATTAAAATTCTGAATATTAAATTTCTAACAAAAAACGAGTTTTTTATATGAAAATTTAGGAGCCCTGGACTTCCCCCCTCAATTATGGTCTTTCCCGCGAAAGTTAATGATGTGGCGTATTTCTTGAATTTATACAGATAATAATTAGTTATGTAATTAGTAATTTAACTATACTATATTTATATAAAACAATTTATCGCAATTTATTTACCCTCAAATTCTAAAATAAAAAAAATAAAAATCGTTAAATACCCGTTAAATATTTAATTAAAAACTTTTTTTTTTTAAGTATTCGGAATTTTTTTTTTAAATTTTTAATCTAGCGATTGAAAACTTTTTATCGTTTTCAAACCGATTGCAATAATAGTTACGTATTTTTAATTACCGTTTATAATTTATGCCAAATACCCCCCGCCCTCTACCCACCGCCACCAATCATATAATTTATTAGTTTGTCTATATGAACTCTAATAACCAAAATAATTAGTAATTTATATTTATATCAAACAAGAAATAATATTAATAATATATACATATATATATATATATAATATATTATTATTATTATTAGAATGAAATGGTTATTGACTATTATGATAATATTTCAAAATTTTTCATGAGAGCATTTTTAAAATTCGATTTGCAGTGTTATTTTATACGACATAAAACCTTTTTACAGTTATTTATATTTTTGATATAAACGGACGTTTACGTATTCGTTTTATTTTTGCAAAAAATGTACGCCTTAAAAATTTTAATAAGACGGTACATAAAAAAAACTCGATTTTTAAAAAATATATATATTGTGCTTATAGATCCTTTTCATTCTATGCCACAGATATTATCTTACATAATGGTTATGTGTAAGTATTATATACCAATCGATTTTTCAAATTGAAAAATAAATAGGTACATATTATTCGGATAGTGTCTCAATACGTTTTCGATGTTTTTTTCAAATAAGTCCGTATTCCGAATACAATTTTCAAACAAATTCTTTAGAAAACTTTGAAGACATATTTTGTAAATAAAATAGACTATATTATGAATAGGTACTCTATGGTTATACACTTGCACAATAATAATATTCAAGAATCTCAGTAAAAAACTAAAAACTAACAACATAATATAAAATATATTACATACAGCTAAAGGAGACTATTTTTATTTTATTTAAATAAATTTATATAAATTATTATAGTATTATTTAATTTAATCTAATAAAACTCCAAATATATAATTTTTGTGTAAACAATGTATAAATATGTTTAAAACATATATTATGGATAAAAATAAATAAATCAAAAAGGTTATAATATTTAAACTGTAATAGTGGTAAATACCATAGTAAAAATGTTAAAGTTAAGCTAAAAAGTTGATTTTTTTTTAAAAAACTATTTAACTTCGCTTTAGTGAATATTTTGTTCCATTAAGTAATTAGGTAATATAATTAAAATTTTTATTGTATAAACCTGTCATTTTTACAGTTAATTTTTGTAATCTTCTTGTAGTTAATTAATTTTGGGTTCATTCAACTTAAACTTAACTTATTTTAGTTAATTTTTTTCATTGACTTCCGCCTACCTTTAGTTATATTTGAAAGTAAAGATATATAAATCCAAAATACATTGATATTTAAAGCATTATTATAATAAATACAATTGGATTAGCTTATTGTGTTGTAGTGCATATTATATTTTATTAATTCATATATTTCAATATGAAATATCAAAACGATATAAATAAGTAATATTTTTAAATTAAATAACACTATAGGTATTCGTATTAATATCTGTTATTTGTTAATGTTTGTTAAATTACATGTTTAACATTTTTTGTGCATGTATTCAAATATGTATTTAAGTACAGAGTGATCCTTTTAACGTAGTCGCCAAACTTGCTCTGTGATAATTCATTTAAAAAATTAAAAATTAAATTGCATATATATATATATATAATTAGAATACTTATGTAACTAAATTTTTATAAATAATGTTTTAATAAATTGTTTATATTGTTATTACACCGTGTTATTTTTTTAATTATATACTTTGCTTAGTGGGCAATCGATATATTTTTTTGAATTGATATTCCGACGCTGAATATTATTCTGAACATTGTCGAATACTGAACCAAAAACAAAAAGCCGGTCAGTAGAGGGTGAAAGCACTTAGGATACTATTAGTGGATATGTTGCATTTGAAAGTAATGATAAACCATTTCTTTCGATAAAACGATTCTGAGCAAGGCTTCGGTGTATATGAGATGAGTATTACTATTTGAGCATTTCATTTTCCAGTTTATAATCATTTTTGGTCATAAATATTATATATCACCTATATAGTCGGTAACTATTATTAGTTTATTTGTTATTTTCTAATTTATAAAAACTTTTCTCTACTTTTTTTAAAAACCACTTAGAAAATCAAAAAATCACATCTATAAAATATCCACTAGAATGAATTTCCTATCAAAAATCTCTATACTAAAAAACCCTTAATTTACTCCTTCTGCCCAAAAAAGTGTATACATATACATACAAAATGTTCAACACATCACTGTAAAATCAATACATTTATCACTACGCTCAGAATCTAAAATGTATAAGCATTTTTATAATAGGTAGAGATACCTACTTCTTTTGTATTTACTAGGTAGTAGATAATATATAAATAATACCATAATAATAAGTGCGGCAAGAAAATATTATAATAATAATACAATACATTTTTTTTAGTAATTTTGGAATAAAATAATAATATTTTGTAATTACTCATTACATAATATAATAATCATTACGTAATATTATAATAACATTATTGCATTGTCTCATATTGCTATCTGAGAAATTTAACAAATTAAAAATATAATTCTAAAATAAAAAGTAATAATAAAACTGTTTAATGTTATTTAAAATATACGTAGGTACATTATTTGTTAATAAATGTACGGTCAGCCCCTCCTCCCTAAAAAAATATATATATATTTAGTAATTACATCAACTAACCGTAGGTATAAACAATTATTTGGTTATAAAATATATGAATATGATAGATATTAGACTCAAAAGAAAATAATGCGTAATTGTTTGTTATTCAAATATGCGTGCTTATTGTTATTTAAATCATATATTTATAACAATACAATGTCGACGGAGAAACGAAATTAATTTCCCATTTTGAAATATATATATATAGGTCCGTCCAAATTAGCATAAAAGGAAAATGTTTTATACTTGATAAAAAAGTGATTTGTAGAACAATAAAACTGTTTCAATTTAAATTTAAAAAGATAATTCTTGAAAATACATAGGTCAGTTCTTAAATATAATTACCCAAATCCAGATGCTGCTCATTTTCACCTGTTTAGTGTTCAAAGTATAAATTATATACTGCAAGGAGATACACTAAACGTGCTTACTTACCACATTTATCCATAAATTATGTTGTATACTTCAGATTTTTTCATGTCATTTAAATAAAAGTGATATATGCTTTTATATTAAAATTATTATGGGAACCCATCTTTTTCATTATAAATTGTTAGTATTCGGATGCTTTTTTAAAAAGAAATTAATTGAACTAAATCAACATTCAAACGAGAAGTTTCTTGGTTAATCAGATTTGTACACTAATAAGAATAACAATATAGTACCATTAAATTTCATTTAAGTAAATACTTGTGATAAATGCTAATAACGGATATGGGTGGAGGTATATAATAATTCGATTTTATTAGTTATACTTATAGTCATGAACTATAACTGGATATATTTAACCAATTTTTACAGATTTATCCTTATTAGTTTATAGAATTATTATCAATGTTGAGACTTATCTACTTAAATTTATCTAGATAAGTTATGTAGATAAATGTTCTTTTATCTTTTACCTTATCTAGACAAAAATTGTCAAGTTATCCAAATAATTATCTTAGATAAACATTTTACTTACATAAATTTTTACCTAATTTTTATCTAGATACTTTTTTAATTATTTTGATTTTCATTAAATTTTCGTTATAATTTTAGTTATGTTTATAAATAGGTATATTTTTAATTTAATTTTCAAAATTTATATAAAAGTATTTATATTTTAAATATTAAATTTGTTGTTTCCGGGTAAATATCCAATGATGTTATTTAAAATTCGGACCGGTTGCCAGTGGCCGCTATCTATAAGAGTAGGTATACCTATGCTATAATAATTTTATTTTGTCCCCTATAATCTAGACATTCGACGGCCAACTATAACAAATAACAATAATAATATTATATTGTATATCCGTAAATAATAATATAAAATATCTGCATTTTGTATTAAATATAATAATATTTTAAAAACAGATAAGCAAGCCGGTTTCACCTTTCATGTAGAAAACATGGGTAGATAAGATACCTAAATATACCTACCTATATATATTATCGTGAAATAATTGTAATGAAATGAAATAATATACCTATTTTAAATACATATATACATATTATTATTTTTATTATATTACGTGTTTTCTGTCAAATTATACAGGGAATCTGGGCGAAACGATTAATTTTTATTATTATTTGCGGGTACCTGGTATATATATTAATTTTAATTATAAATTCTGCGGACCATTTTTCTCCAAATGTTTTTTCGCTAATATATATTTTTTATAAATATGCTTCAAATGTATTGAATTTGCAATAATATTTTTTCTCGGCGAGGTATTTCACTTGTACAGCGAATCAAAGAATATTATAGATTAAACTGTGCGAGTAACCCGACTTTATATAGATCAACCCAAACGAGTATTTTTTTTTTTTTACCTATCTATGGTAAGTAGAAGAAAATGGAATAGACCTTTTTTGGAGTAAAAAGGACAGTGGAGGAAAACGAATCCTGTATTTGTGAGGTTAATGGCTACGGTAATATTTAATTACGGTGTATTATATTGCTTATAAATTTAACAAGAATCTTTGAAAAATGTTTAAATATTTTCATTTCTTTAATATTTACATGCAAAAACAAATATAAAAAAATATTTTTATCTGATTTTTATCTAGTTGAAAAATTATTTTATTTATCTTTATCTAGATAATATTATTATGATTTATCTTTATCTTTATCTAGTTAAAATTGTATTTATCTAGGCTCAACAATGACTATTATACTTTTAAAACATACAATTTGATTAAGCTATTATTATCTTTAGTTTATTAATTATAAAACAAAAAAACTACTCATTTAAATATTGATTTCAATTACACACATTCGTCAACACTTATTACCTATTAGAAAAAACTTGACCATTACAATAAAAAAATATTCATTTGTAATAAGGTTTGTATAAAAAAATAGATTTACAGTGAAAATTAAATAATGAAATAATAACAATTTACCTATATCATTGTTTCATATGTACACGTCGTTTCAGATTTTTTTTTGCTATATAGTACTTATCGTTTTCTACTGAAGCAGTCAAAGAAAATTGAGGTTTTATTTGTCAAAAAAATATCTTTGCTATTCTAAAACATATTAAAATAGAAAAAATAAAATACGATTTTCGTTCAATACAATTCATACAATAATATTTAAGAAACTATCTATTCGCCACAAAAAAAAATTCATAACAGCTAAGACTGCAGTATTTCAATTCCATCCGCGTATATGGTTTTCCAAATAATACGAATTTTAAATCCCGTTTTGATTGATAAATTATAACTATTGCGAGATAATATACTGTATCGGAGAATATTGAAAAATATAATTTTTTTGGTATTTTAACGTTTATAGTTCGCACAAATAACCATGATAATAGGCAGTAAAATAATATAGTATAATTCGCAGTGTAAAAAAAGAAAAAAAGGCAATTGATTTCCACAATATTACACAAAAACAATCTTCTTCTCATTCTTTCCGAAATATTTTTGGGTCGGGCACAATAGTTCTCCACTTCCATTTAACTCGATCTCCTGCATCCTCTCACGTCAACACCCATCCACCTTGTATCACTATCAATTGCGTCCCCCACATATCTTATTCGGTCTACTTGTTTCCCTCTTTCATTCAACATAAGTTCCTTTAATATAATCTTACTACCGCTATCTCTTCCTACCTCGGAAAACATCCCTGAATCATTTCAATCTATTCTTTTTTCTTTTTCTCTCCTATTGAAGCCACCCCTATACTGTTTCTCATGTACACATTTCTTATTCTATCTTCTCTAGTCATTCCATTCATCCACCTTAACATTATCATCTCTACTATACTCATTATCTGTTCTATCTTCCTGTCTACTGCCCAACATTTTCATCCATACATCATTGCAGGCCTCATCACAGTCTTATGAAATTAACTTTTTTACCTAATTGGGATCCTTTTGTTTTACAAAATACCCGACTTCTCTATCCACCTTATCCAGCCACACTTAAGCCTGTATTTCATATCATCCTCAAGACCACAATCCAATAACATTGGATAACATACAAATGGAGGTATTAATACTCTCCGTCCGAGTTTTTTAATAGTTTTAATAGTTTTCTAATTTAATAAATAGGTACTTTTAAAAAGTAAAAAAATC
Source organism: Pemphigus obesinymphae (assembly GCA_025469235.1). Taxonomy (NCBI): domain Eukaryota; kingdom Metazoa; phylum Arthropoda; class Insecta; order Hemiptera; family Aphididae; genus Pemphigus; species Pemphigus obesinymphae. Next base: position 14,111 of record JAIPRL010004238.1, read on the forward strand.
TTTTCATTTTTTAATATAAATATTTGTGTACAAAGGTAACAAGAAATACTCATTATATCAATACATTTTCACTAATTTTTATTGTTTTTTTTTTTTTAAATATTTTTTTAAATACTTATAATATCTATACTAGAATTAATAATATTATTTATAATATCTTTAACGTCTTGTATTTACGTAGAATATATAATCTAAAATTTTGATACATTGTAATAATAAATACATATTAAATATTTAACAAACAATTTAATTGATAAGACTACAGTTGATAAAATATTATTTGATTCTTTTATTATTGTTTTAAAAATCAAAATCACTTTAATTTGACTTCAATACATAAAAATTTCAGAAAAACTACCCGAATAATTCATAACACAAATACACGTTATATCTAATCTTATAATGCGAGTTATAACTATAATTATATACTTCTCATAGTACAAATTCATATCCTCGCTTTTATATTTTTCGTCTACTTTTCAATTATTATTGGTAAAATAAATAGTATAACCGTCTTAAATGTACTTGAAGAAATATATAGGTTACGAAGGTCTTGAGGAATGTAAAAAAAAATTGATTTTAACAATGAATTCAACGTCACAATGCATTTATCAAATATATTAATTAAATAAATGGCTGCCAAAGATATAAGAACTAAAAAGTTATTTACATTTTCTAAAAATAAATTAACATATTTTTAATATTTTACTCATAATGCACTCGTGATAGTGTGAAAGTTCTATCACAATAGTTCGACAATTATCATTTAATTAATATGAGACTACGTGTCATGAGAGTAGCTTTCACGACCGCAACTATCATGCAAATCTAAAATCGTGTAAAACCCGCTTTACATATAATTTCCATCTACACTCCTTCTACCAGAGAAGTTTCTCACAAAAAAAAAAAATAATAATAATGACCAATTGAATCAATTACTTCCTCTCTTCTACGTTCAGAATCTGAACATTTTTTATTATAAGTTATATTATGTCAGAACTTTACTAATTATATGATTTTTTTATTTTTATTATTGTAGATAAAAATATGAATTTTTTTGTTGTCTAAAAATGTATTTTCGTTCATCGAGAACATTGAATTTACAAATTTTAATGATAAATAACCATCTTCAAAATAATGAATTTTATAGCATTTGTATTCACTACAGTAAATATACTCCATTTAAAAAAATTATCTAAACTAAAGTCTAGTCTATTTCATAAGTGACAACCCCCTATAGAAAATGTGCAAATTCAAATTTAAAATAATGTTTAGTAGAAATTAATCGGTTAAATGTCCTGAAAATAAAGACACGGAAATTTAGACACAATTTTATATGAAATTATGAACATTTAATTCTTACAAAAACCAAAACCTATACCTACTTTATTCATTTTACTTTTTAGTAAGATCTATAAAAAAAAGCTAAAACACTAGCCAAAATAGAGAACACGAGGTTTTGATAGGATAAAATTAATTCATATTGTATTTTTCATATGATCTTTATATTGTATTGTATTGATAAGAGTTAATAAGAATAAAAAATCAATTTTTCCCATGTATTGAGTTATTAATCATTTTGAGTTATTTTAGGTTTTAAGATTTAAAAGTGAAGTATAGGGTTAGTCATTACTCATTAAGTTACTTTAAAAATATTAAAAATTTATTTTTATATGGAACTGTTAAATATATTGAATATTAATATAATACATAATATAATATTATTAATATAATCAATAATAACAAATATTAGGTTAATATACGTAAATACGTGTAATAAGTACATTTATATTATACCGAAGTTCACTCAGAATCGTTATATCAATAGAAATTGAGATTTGTCATTGCTTTTGAAATTCAATATATTTACTACAAATAGGATAGGAATCCGACGAGCAAAGTGCATTTCCAGCTCCTACTGATGAGTTTTGTATTATTCATTTGTACAAACAAAAAAAAAAAAAAATTAAATTAAAACTCATTAATATTCTTACCATATAGATTTTTCCATTTTTCAAAACTATAAACCATATTTTTATTATCATATTTTTATGAGAGTTTTGGAATGTACAACTGTAATGATATAGAATATCGAGTGAAATGCCAATACCCATAATATTTTATTGTTTATTAGCATTTAAAGTTTAGATAAGTGGAACGGGGTGACAAGAAAATGATTTTATACGCCAAGAAATTGTACTGAATTACTCTGCTCCTCTAAACCGTATGTACACATTATATAATATATGACGTCTGATATAAAGTTATTAAAAGTAGTGATTTTCCGATCGCCATTAAATGCAAAGAAATAAAAATGTCATCTATCGCAATACATATCGAATTGTGTCTCTATATGCGTATAACACAGTAGGTACCACAAAAATACCAGTACTAAAAGGAATACAAAAATAAACATTTCGCGCAACCCTTAATTATTTATTCGTTTATTATTATTTTTCGCTTAAACAAGCAATTTTTTAAATATAAAAAACATAAACATATAGATACGATATCAGGTTAATATTTTAATAACAACAAAAGTCCTGAACAAATAATTTGAAAAAAAAAACACGATGACAAAATATTATTAAAAAATATCCTAATCCTGTACAGTGTACATATATCCCTTCATCCTGAAACATACTACACAAATTCCGATTTTTATTCATTTATTATATAGGTACCCCTACTAACAGTAAATGATTATTAAAAAATATTGACAAACTATAAATTAAAACTAAGCTCTATGTATTCATAGTGATTCATCTCCTACATAGATCATTTGGATACATAATTTTCCAATGATGTTATATATAAACTATTTCTAGTGTGCTTGGTCATAGTAAAAAAAAATATATCGAAACTCCTATTGTCTTGCTTACACACATTTATTACACATCATTCATACATAAATATGCACGCATATAATATAAGTGGTTCTTTTAGTTCGTATAAATAAATAATAAAGAGGGATAAATTAATGAAAAACTGAACTCCAATCAGTTAAGATAAATTCATTCAAAACTTTCAGTTAAAAATTAACGGAAATAAATTTTTACTTTTTACCTTTAAATAGTTAAAATGGAAAAAAAAATATTGACTAAACTATCAGTTTTAAAAAAAATGTTAATTTGTAAACAAAATAATATTTATCTCTTAAATTTATTAAAATGTATAGGTATTCAGTATGCACTATTTAATATAATATATAATATTGTTATTATTATGTACTATAAGAGTTTTATAATATACGTATCGTTGACATGTTTTGAAATCAAAATTAATATAATTATGAATTTTGATTTAAATATCTGTGTAATAAATAATATATGTAATATACTGGCGTATACGGGAAAAATATCAAAATAAAACCAATTCAAAAATTGTTAATTTTGTTAAAATATATTACATATTATATTTAGGTACTAACTATTACTTTCTCGAAAAATCGAAATAGTATTGGAATTGAAATGCAAAATAGAAAATTTTAAATCATATTTTTCCAATAATAAAATGCAGCCAACAGTAATTAAATCGTTGTGTTCTGTGTTATCTAAATATATTTTAAAAGAACAGGTAAAATTTGTATTATTTTCGACTAAGTGAAATAAATAAAGATTTAACAAAGTTCTAAACAGCAGTTGGCCATATAATAAGATTTCGATGATAAAATTAACTATCTATCTGATATTGATTTTAACCACAGATATATATATATATGTTTATGACTATTAATAAATTATTATGTTATTGACCTATAATTAGTTTCAGCTTATTTTACTTACATTTAAATTTTAGAGTTTAGGCATATAATATTTTATCACGATGTGCGTTATTATTATTTTCTTTGATTTTTTTTTTTTTTAGTAAGTGGTAACACATAATCCAAAATTGTGGTAGTTACCAACGAGATTGCCAATATCATATTATTTTAATATATTATATATTAAATAATATTTACAGAATACCTATATTTATTTCATTAAAAACAAAGACGAACATACAAAACATATAAACTCGAACTTTCGTTTTTTTCCCGTGGTTTTTTTATACCGTTGGTTTTTTCGAGATTCTTATACTGTATAAACATATGCCCCTTGGACCCTAATGTATTAATGTAATTAAATGATAAAATTAATTAATTGTAAACATATAAGTCAATATAAGGATCGTTTAAGCTATACCTATAGTAACCATACCTATATAGTACGCTTATAGTTATACCCATGTTAATTATAATAGTATTTAAATAAATTATAGTGATAAAAAAAAAAAAAAAAAAAAAAAAAAAAAAACGTTATCTTTTTATATTCGAACTTTAGCCTTTTAACTAGTTAATGCTCAATTTTAAATAATAATATTATATAGATATCGATAATTACAGAGTTACACAGTTCTATCACATGTCGATAACAAGACAATTTACAGTTTTATCCCTTCGCAGTATACGTATAATTCGTCGACTTGCATAGAAGCGGAATAATAACGAAATATTAAGTTTCCCCAGTTCCAATATGTGACAGTTATAAGCTCGGACAGGGCTGCGTGTATTTGATGAAGGTCACGTTTTTGATAGGGAATGCCTTCTTAAATTAATTCATAATGTTCACGAGAGACTGATTTATATTGAACATATATAAAGTGTCCCTTCAATTATTTTCAGATTTATGAGAGTCATATATATAATGTCCTTCTGAGAATGATTGCACTCAAGAATATTTCTACACAAATATAATATACGGATATAGTTTTGTAATACGATGTAATTTTGACGAAAATGTTATGATTATTGGTTCAATTTAAAAACAAAATATCCACACCCAAACTGATTCTCGATTACTATATACATCAAACATATGACCAATAAATAATATTATATAATATATATTAAATACGGCTGTGCACTACACCCCAATAAAATGCCCTTAATCTACCATCGAAAAATTACTGTTAGAAGCGTAGTAAAAATCTCGAAATTTCTATATAAGGCAACTATATATTTTATACGCAACTTGTGTAATATATTTTGAAACTACGGGCGTCTATAAAAACGTTATAAATGTCAATAAAATATAGGAAAATTGCCTACCTAACGAATATGCAAAATAATAGTTTCAAAATTGTTTAACAAATAATCAAAAACGAATTTGCTATCAATTTACAACCCTGTAATATTAATGTGTACCGGAGTAAACAAATAGAAGGATCACATTCAATTCGAATATTGTGAAATTGTAGTATTCCTAGTTGTTTTGTTTTTAGTATAAATAAGTTATTCTGCAATTGGAATATTTTTATATGATAGAACAACAATTATTATTTTCATCTTAAAATACAATAATTTATTAAGTAGGTATACCTAAGTCTAAAAATACTACTTGAAAATGTATAGACTCTTCTATTCTGTATCTATAATAATAAAAAATACAAAAATAAACATAATGAAATATATTCTGAAAAATAGCATTTTGTAATATTATCTATGCAATACGAGAAACGCTGAAAACACAAAAGTAGACAATATTAACTACCTAGTTAAAAAGTTAATCTTTTTACTCAAATAATAAAATAATGATTTTTGCCAATAATGAACTAACTCAAATAGTTTAAATTTTTATTCTATTAGGTAATTTATTATTATTATATAATTTTGGTTAATAGGTTATTATTTATGTTTAAATCGAAAAAATTTTAAAATTTTAAATGTGTCACATGTTTAATAATTTAAAAAACAAAATGTGAGCAAATTAATTACACTTTTGTGTGATAATTTAAAGAATACATAATTAAATAAGTACCATTTTTATAATAATAAATAAAAATATTAGACTTTATTTTAACTAAAATAAGTTAATAATTTTTTCCTCCATTTTATATTTAAAGTTTTTACTTGATAAGTTAAAATTTGTTTTTTTAATATCAAATATGTAACTATCAACTTTTATATAAATATTTAGAAGTACTTTAATTTTAATTTTAATTTTTATTTATTAACTTTCCCATCTTTTCTAAAATGTATTTAAATTATAAACTACAAGCATGTATACCCGCAGTGCCCATATTTTAGAGTGTATTATGTGTAGTCTGATTTTACAGAGTATGTCATAAAAAGTTAATCAATTTTCACAAAATTATAATAATATAAATGTCTAAGATTTTAATCAAAAATCATTTAAAGTATTACACCATATATTTGATTGTCAGTATAGTTAAATAAACAATGATTTTAACCAACTTGCTAAAATTAATTTTATCTAATTTAAAACTTTAAAGTATTAGTTTTAATTATGTATTTGGTACAAAATGTACAAATTAATTATCACGTATGACAATCGTGCCCAATATTATCGATTATCTGTCAATTATAAAACCCGATCAAAGTAACTATTAAAATGAAATAGGTACTTACTGCAGTCTGCAAACTGCAGATCACATGGTGAATTAATATATAAGATAGTAGAAAATATTTCAATTACTGGATCTTTGAAAAAACATACAAACCATCAATTTTACGATATTTAAATAGAGCATATATACCTATTAGTAGGACTGATAATATATTATATTTATAATAGTGTTAGTAGAAAAATATACCCATATTATAAAATAATGTTGAGTCAAAAATGGTAAATATTTTTATTATAATATATTTCAACTCTACAAACTACAAAGTGAATTTCAATATAAATGATTTTAAAATGAATTTAGTTGATAAAAGTTACATGAAAATGTATAATCCGATTAGTTATGCGTTATGCACAAAATAATGCATTCAAATGTATTTTAAGGTAATTATTAATTCATTTTTTTTATTATTATTAATATAATATACTTTTTAATATTTTTTTATTTATCAATATATTTCATTAAACCGTGGCAGTTATAAAGAGGGGATAAGCTGATCGCAAACTTCCCTGAAGGGATATTTTTTTTTTGAAAGACAAATGATAAAATTAAACTTAAAATATTTAACAAAAATAAGTACACTTTCTAAATGAGTGATTTAAAGCTGCTATTTAAAAATAATGGAAATTATAGTAAGATATAATAGTTTTAAATCTGCATGTAGAAACTGCAGGTATTAGAAGAGTGGGCGTTTTTAACTTCTTTTTTAACTTTCAGTTAATAAAACTACTCGCATTTCGGCTGAACAATTATTTTAGTATATAATTGCCAAAAAAAAAAAGAGTAATTATAATAGAAGCGTGGATTATAAAATGATGTCAGTAAAAGGTCAATAAAAATGATAATATTTAAAACAAAAGTTATATAATCTTTTTTATTTATTATTTTACTATACATAATATTTAATAAAAAAAAATAAATAAATAAAAATATTGATTAATATGATTATTTTTGGAAAAATTAGTTTAGAGCCATTTCGCTAAATTATTTAAATTATTAATACTCTATATTATACATATACATATTGTACAATTTTCAAATGAAAAATGTGTACTTGACAATACACCGATCACAGTTATAATATTTTTTAAATATTGAAAATTTTCTACGATTTTCTTTTTTGTTAAGTAAGTACCTATATATTTTTGTCAGTAGGTATTATCGTCAGTATATATGGTATATTATGCCAATAATAATATACTTGTAATTAAATATTTTAATATTAATTGTTATCCAAGGTTTCAAAAAATATTTAAAAGTATTTATTATTCTTTGGGTTTTTTTTTTTTTTTTATACTTTTAAATCATACATATATAAAGTTTTAAAAAATAAATATAAAATATATGAAAATATAAGTAGGTGCCAGAGGTATTATATATATATTAACAATGGAAATTGTTTTAAATTATAAAAGGTAGGCGTAAACAACTATGTTCTGTATAATAGCTATGTTTTATTATCATCTATTTGCCTAATGATAATAAAAGAAAATGGAAAAAACTAAAAAAATTTCGGGAATATATTAATTTCCCGAATATTCCTGAATGTAGTCAATGCGTATACGTTATCAAACATATGTACATATAGATATGTGTTAGAATAATAGATGGCTGCGAGGCCCGCGCCGAACTGATATTGGATCCGCCGGGCCTTTGAAAAGAAACTCGCGTGACTTTTGACCGCGGCCTTTAAGTCGTACGCGTGCAGCGGCTTCCGTCGATAAATAAAATTTCATTAAGCCGACCCGGTTGAAATGATGTGAAAAACGTGTTATATGGATTGGATTAACGGGCCAAATGGCTATAATTTAGCGTAAGAAGAAAAAAAAACTGCACGGCACGTATGTTCGGACGTTATAGAAACGAGAAAAACCGTATTTTCTCCGTGTACCTTCGTGGATATACGTGCACGTACGTCGTATGAAAATTGTGCGATTTAAACGTCGTAAAAAGAGTACTTATATATATATATATATGTATTATTGTAGCCGATCGTTTTTCGGATGGAAAATCGGCGGAACAATTATTTAGCGTTTTACGCGCGAACGTCGGAAATAAATTTTAATTGCGGACAAATCATAATAGCGTACATACGCCGCGATAAAAACGGACGATAAAATCATACGTATACATAATATATTGTACGTGTTAACGGAAAAACACTAAAATAATATTCGTATATACACGTGTATGTATGCATACTGTGGGCGAATAAAACGGAAAGTTTGTTTAGTGGGCGAGAAACGAGATGGAGATGATTTAATTTTGGAAGTGAAAGAGTAAAACGTACTCGGGCTATTATTCCAACGTTGTTTCGACCGCCCCAAACTTTACGTCTAATCAAACGCGACGTCCGTGTATAGTGATAACATTCAAATTTCGACTTTCGAAACAGCAGATAATGCGTAGATGCCATTATACGCATTACAATATGTCGTACGGTCGAGAAGAAAACGTCTTCGCCGGGATTTAACGGGACTGCCCTTAAACAATGCGAATAACGATTAATTGTCCGCCCGTAAAATCTTTACATTATACACGTACGCGCTTAAAACGCAATGAATTTAATTGCGTATTTAATAATAATAATATATACTATTATTACGACTTATGACGACGAAAATTGAGTAAGTATATATACATATATATATATTATTGTGTTATAGACTTTCAAGAGAACGTAAACGTTAAACGATTTTTTTTTTTTTTCGTCCCTTTTATAGTATGTCGTCTAAATTTTAACGACGTCCTTTATACGAGTATATAGTGTATACCTATATACGACAGATACTTTTTAAACAATCGTTTTTACGGCTATAGCTGCAATAATATATCAACTCTCGACTGGAAATCCATTGTCAAGTTTTGTTTTAATTCACCCAAAATTATTTTATTTATCGAATGATGGTGCGAGTACCTATACTAGATACCTATTATATTTTTAAGACCCTTTTTTTTTTTTTAGTGATAGTTTTACAGGTAGTCCACATGTAAAAACACTACATTTCTTGTAATTAATTTTAGCGATTAAAAAGTAATTTTTTCAAGTTTTTTGTCTGATAGTGATTTAAATTGTTTATAAATATGATGTTATGACTTATGAGATTATCCTGCTGATGAAATTCACATTATTATAGATCTGATATGGCACTGTATATATAAGTCAAGTATATAAGAAAATAATGAGATTTCTAAAAATTCCAAATCTCTGTCAGCCAAAGAGTTTTTCACCGAAAAAAATGTTTTTCAATTACGAAAATTCATTAAAAATACATTGTACTTAATGTTTTTTAGTTTAGTTCTCCAGTCATAATCGAGTAACTGAAAAAACCCACTATATGTATGCATAATTATATTCAACAGAACATATTATATTTATCATCTTTTTCTCCTTCGCCTTCTCTCCCAACTATTTGGGGTCGACCACCCTGGTCCTACACTTCCACTTAACTCTATCTCCCGCATCTTCTTCACTTACTTCCACCTTCCTCATATCACTCGCCATCACATCCCCCCATCTCTTTTTCGGTCTTCCTCTCCCCCTCTTACCAACAACATGGATTTATCTTACTAATCTTACTGCGTCAGTCTCTTCCCTCCTTAATACATGCCCGAGTCATCTTAATCTATTCTCTCTAAATTTGTCGATTATCGAAGCTACCCGCCTATACTACCTCTGATATACTCATTCCATATTTTAACCTCTCTAGTAACTCCACTCATCCACCTAACATTCTCATCTCAGCGACACTCATTCTCTGTTCTATATTTCTATCTACTGCCCAACATTCTGTTCCCTACATTATTGCAGGTCTCACCACTGCCTTATAAAATTTACTCGAACATCCGAGATGAGAAAACTCACCTATATTCATTTTAAGACTACTCATACCTTTTTGACAAGTTTTATGCCGGCTGTCGACCTGACGCAACCTCAATTAGTCGACTTCTACGACAGGCATGAGGAAACCGTGGAGCTATTCTTAGCCCCCTCCACAGGGCAAAGAATATATTATATTTATATAAACAAAAAACGAATATCTACAAATGTGATTTACTTTAAGACCCGAGATTTACATTTAATGCATACGTATTTAAATTAATGTAAACAATCAATATAACACATTTCGGTAGTGATATAAATATCACATCTAATGAATATTTAAATTTTGTAAATCTTATATTTACAATTTATACCAAAGTGTCTAATCGTCGAACTAGAACCAGAGGAATGCAATAAACTTATCATTCATCTTTTTTTTTATATTAAGTGTAAATACAACGTACCTAACTTTAGGATCATTAGAAGATTTCTATGTCAGCTATAAATTATAAAACGAACTTTACATAACTCATAAACCTACACCTATTTTTTGCAAAATTAATTTAAAAAATCTTATTTTAAACCAAACATTTGAGCATTTGGCTAATACGTTCCTCTGATTCTAATTGATGAAATATCATTACACATTTTCATTGACTTCATACAAAATTCGGAAAGTCTGAATAAATATTATGGACTATGATGGATATTTCAGCAATTTCGCTTAAAAATAAGCATATAGTGATATAAATAAAAAGATATATATAAATATATATAAAAATCTTACACCTGTAAAAACCATATAATAATGTATTGTTTTTTTTTTTTATTATAAAGTAAAGCGTACCCAATATATATATAGGTAATTATTTAAAAATTTTAAATTCTCTTCACTGATTATTGTTTATACCCGACCTGATAGCAGAATATTTACAGAAATACATCCATCTTATTCCAACACGAATAAAATAAAGTATTCATATTTTTTATTAAAGTTAACTTAAATTAAATAATTAATAAATACGTAATGTATTATATTATACAAAGCTACTGAGAATTATCCCATTTTCTCGCTAGGCCACTTCGCCTTCGCATTGTCCAAATTCATGCTTTGTACATATTATGACTGAAATCTATATTACTATTTACTATTACTATATTAATATAATTGGAATTTTTTGAATTTTCAACCTCTTTCCAAAATTTACCACCCACCATCACCATCTCATTATCTATTAGGCGACACTGCAATATTAAATAAATAAAAAATGAACTTTTTACCATGGCAGCGAGTACACATAGATTGACGACAGAGATGTTTCGTAATATTATAATCGTATTTATTAAATTAACGTTTGTTCGATTTAAGCTTTAACGAAGTGAACAAATTTGTCGAGATCCAAATAACACAGAGCTATCGCGGTCCTAACTGTTTAAATTTAATATTTATGCAAAACTTTTTGTTCCGAAAGTATAAACTGTGCACCAAGTTTTGCAATAAGCTTTTACAATCGCATTTTTACATTAAAATTATCATATATATTGTTACATTACAGCCTTCATATTCCCAATACAATATTATTACCTAAATCTACTTAGAAATTCGTATATAAAACGGAAAAATATTGGATAAATGCACGAATTATCATTGTTTTAATTGCTAATGCACACTCATAATGCATTATGCATATATGATTTTTAAGGAGCATTAGCAGTCATAACCCACAAAAATTATCCCGTTAGAAAAGTAAAAATATCTGTGAAAATAATATATAGCCAAAAGGAAAATAGCGAAATTTTATACAACATATTTCAAAAACATGGTTTATTTATATAACTTTGATATCGACTTTATGTTTAAAAATATTATACTAATTAGAGTAATTAATAAATAATAACATTTATTTACCCTAGTCCAGCGGTTCCCAAACTGTGTGGCGCGACTGACTTGGTAGGAACGAACAATTAACAGGGAATGCATGAAGTTCTTTTTTACACAATTACATACTGAAGAAGAAAGGTTAATCGATATTTCAACTGATTTTTATAATCTATTGATAATTAATCGATCCAGAAACTTGTAATTTACACAATATAATATATATATACTATACCTACTACTACATTGATGTGATGAAGATTTCAAAACCGATTTTCAAAAATGGGTAAAAAAAATTAATTTAATGTTTTTTATATACCATGTACCTATTTATTTTTTGGAGTAGTACGCGTTGATTAAAAAGTTTTGGGTAAATTGATTTTTGATAGGAAATTTAATCTAATTGGTAGGTACTTTAATGAGGTAAATTTTTATATCCAGTAATTTTCTGAAAACGTAGAGAAAACTAAAAATTTTATAAGCCTGACGAAGATAATAGCAGTACCTACCTATACCAAATTCGCTCAAAATCGTTTTTTTTTTTTTATCTTTTCTTTGAAATCTAAAATCTAAAATAATAATAACAAACTTCCCTGTCCACCGAACAATTTTCACCATCTGTATTTGGACGAATTTTTTTTAACTTTTAACAATGGGAAGTATGGGCAAATTTTTTTATTTTTAGGGAAACGTGAACAAAATACCACTATAGTGGGAACTGCTGCCCTAGTTGATTGTATTTATAACATCGCTTTAAATATATAATTTTATTTTGGATTTGTACATTTTTTCTTTTTCGGAATTAGTGCTGTACAATTGTATACGATAAAAATGTTGATCCAATTATTATTATAGAAGACAATATAACGTATTGACTCTCGTATTGTTTGTGATACAGAATTTTGTTATAATCTCAGTAAAATATTATAATAGGATTTTGAATAAGATAATAAATATTATAAATATTAAACAAATAAATAAATCACTAACCATTATATATCTATAGAATAATAGTTTGTGTATTATTATTAAATTATAAACAGTAAACGTTTGCTGAAAAATTCACTTATATATTATATTTGTTTTGGGTAACATATTATATAATATGTTATATAATTATACCTACGCATTCATATTCTTGTAATATTTGCATACATACCTAATGTCAAAATTATAAAATAATATTATAATGTACGAGCAACAATAATCAAAATATATTGCCACTAAATAATAATTATAGAATTAATTTTGTAATAAAAACAAAGTGTGTTATATATTTAAATATACATATATATATAATAGTTTTTAATTTGATCAGACGTTTTGGATGAAACTTTGTTTTATTGAACATTTACGACCAACCCGTATAACGATAAATTAATTTTTTTATTATTCTATAATAAATGTGTATATTATATTATGTATATTGTAGTAGATATCGTAAAATCTCAAAAGAATAATATAATATAACGAAACATAAAAATACAAAATATTAGCTATACATATTATATATACCTACAGGGTTAGTACAGAGTTGTGTGAAAATGGGAGTACTTTATTCAAATAAGGTTCATATTGACATAACAAATAGCATCGATGCGATATAAGGATATTATTATAAAAAAGTAAAAAAAGGCACTGCAGATTTTGTCTAAGTTTTCGTTTTTCATTTAAAATTCAACATGAATTTTTATATTATTTATAATATTGATCTTACATATAACTTACTTATCAAGATATAAGGCAACTTTGGCATATATACATAGAGACGACTTAACAGCTAGTATAACGGATAATATGCTATTGAACACGTGAATGTATTTAAACTATAAATTCATAATAAGCATTACATGTTTTAACACGTATATGTAATCTATTATGAATACAATTTTATAATATGTCCTAAATTTCAATAGGATGTTTTATACGATAAATACGATAAATCTTGAATTTTGAATTCAGACACCAAAATAACCGACAAAATATTTTAAAAACTCTTGAAAATGAAAAAAAAAATATTCGCAAACGTAAAAATACACATTTTTACTAAAATATACATTACTGTTCACGTTATACTTATTGACACCTCATATAATTCTGTTTTAGGCAATATAGGTAGTGTGTAGGTACTACAATTATTTTCAATAGGGTACCAATAGTTATATCGGTGAGTGATGATTGATGAGTGATCGTATGAAAATAATCTGTCGTTAAAAATCAGATATGACATGAAATTGAGTGACGTATATATGAAAGATAACGTATAGGCTGGATTTGAAATTTTAATACTTCACTACGTATTATGAGAACTCGTATTTGTAAATAACGATAATAGATTCTTGCTAATGTATATACTAATATATGTAACGAAAATTCACAAACTGTGAACTAGAATTAAATTTAAAATATTTTTTTTCTCAATAAATTTTTTATAATTAAAAAAAATATGTTTAAAAAGATTCTACTTCCATTATGTAATATTATATATAATATAATATAGTATTTCTTCATATAGCTGCAAACTTCAAATTTCAGCCGCGGTTGCAATCATTAGGTACGACATTTCGGAACAAATTCATGTTGTCACTTAAAAAAAATTTTATAAAATTGTATAAATAATTCGCATAAGTATAGATTTACGAAAACTATATAGCTATATAACTATAACTATATGACTATATAACTATTATAAAAAAATGTATAAACTAATAATAAAATATTTAAAAAATAAATAAATAAATGAATGAATATTTATAAAAAAAAAAAAAAAATGTATAAATTAAATTATAAATAAAACTTATTTAAAAAAAAGTTAAAATAAAATAGTTATTCAATAGGATGAATTTTGTAACGGGAACCTTCCCACAACCCCAGACATATAAACCGGCTATTTCAGAGCCACCAAAATGCACAAGCAACGCCAGAAGGCGTAGCATTTAAGTAGTATCCTTGTTTGCTTTGCCTTAGTTGCTCTGCTCCAAGCTGCTGCTTTTTTCAGAGTGTCGGAAATTAGAAATGAAGTGGGTGAAATTTTGCTGAGATGGTTTCTGACTTTAGAAATCTTTAGGACGCGAGACGAATCGCTGGACGACTGGGGGCCTTGCGCTTATATCTTGAATGTGAGGGTAAACAGAGTTAGAGATTTTATCGCGGACTCGGCTACGCTGCTGATCGCACGTTTCCTTTAAGGTATTAATAGGTTGACCGAATTCCTAATGGGAGCATTCATTGTGAACCACGGCTGGTCTGTGATTGTCCTAAGGGTGGTTGATTGGAGTGTTTCGAGTTTTTTCCATACCGAAGGGGATAAGTTGGACGTCTACGCCGGACTGGCGTATGTGATTACAGGTCTGATATAGCAATTATATATGTGGGTTTTTAATTTGAGATTTAGTGTGCTATTGTGGTTCCTTTTTCATTGGGTAAAGATAGTATCTTACGAATTTGACTTTATTGACGATTTTTTGAACATGCTTGGTGAATGTTAGGATTTTATCTATGTGAATTTCTATCTATTTAATAGTATTTGACCATTCTACTTTAATTTTTATTCTTTTTATATCCCTAGGAGCCCTGTTGAAGAACAGAATTGTCGATTTTTTTGCTGCATTTATCGAAATTTTCCAGTTATCGAACAAGGGTTGGACGTAGTCTAATTGTCTTTGGAGTTTGATTATTGCAGATTTGTGATTAGGGCTCGTGACATAGAAGAGTGTGTCGTCAGCGAATAGTGCTGTTTTACTATCTGGGTGTTCCAGCTCGATATCGTCTTATATATGGGACAACAAAGAAACACAGACCAATCAAAGTACGCGAACGAAAGAGCCAATCATAACGCACAAAACGGGCATCCAATCAAAACACTAAATGGATACTCGATTTCCATATAAATATAAGTACGATTTCCGAAATCGATACACTCTTCTCCTTTCACCTGTTCAGTAATAACTTACTTGAACAACCGAAAGAAGAAACTTCAACGCCAGCGACCACCGAAGCCAGTCCAAATACCATTCGATGACAATCGAAGTCGGATCAACTATACAAGTATACAACCCAGCGATCGTCTAAACCAGCCAAGCTGCCCTCTGACGATTGCCGTGATCAAGCCAAGCCGAGACCGACCGACCGACCGCCGAAGCCGACGTCTCCAACCACTCTCTCTGGGCTTAGGCTGGGATCGTCTGCACATAAATGTGTGTGGTGGTATTAGGGAACGACAACATAAGTGGGGACCAAGTAGGAGCAACTTGCGTGCACTTCCCCGTCGACTCACAATCCGGAGTGCGATTACCCGACTATTGTTAACCCTTTTCTGTATATAGTTGTTTTGATACATGTTGTTGAACCCATCTGATTATAAATAACCCTCTTTGTATATTGTAGGACAGATTGTCCAACCTCTACCATACTATTATATGTGAAATACTTGTATGTTATTTCAAAATGAACACAACAGTTTACGTACAACCCAAGTGTGTCCGTAACAATTTTAGTGGTTTTAATCTTAATAGTAAATGCATTTACAAAAATATAAATTTGTAATCATAATATCTATTCATACCATAGATTTTAGGGTAAAAAAATAGGTACTATAAAAAACAAAAATGGTTGAAAGTAAAATTTCAAGTTCAAAATTTGATTTATAAGCTAGTCATTTATATTATATTATGTATAACTACAACCGATTTATTTTAGTTATTTTCAATACATTTTTGAACATTCTAGACATTTTATCTACTTTATATATATATACTCGTATACATTTAATTATTTGATATTTAAATCTATTCCATCCAATTAAATATAGTTATCAATATAATTGACTCTCGATCTTAAATACGTACCTACGCATAATTAATGTTTATAAGTAAACTGAATTTATAGTAAAGACATTTCATAAAACGAATGCAAATTATTCAACATTTCGCAATATGACTATTTAAAAACAATTGGATTTAAACTCCAAACATAAATATGCAATATAAATTGTGTATATGCTAATGACATCAACTAGTTGATAAGTTAAAGTTGTTTTTAATTTTTTTACTTAACTAGTTAATTTTGTGTAGGTACTGTAAACGTGTCCAATTATTTAGTTAAAAAAATCTGTGAGTAAGTTATGTTATAACTAGAGCATTTTTGTTCGTTTAAAAAACTAATTTTTTTTAGGTACAAAATAACATTTATTATTAATTATTTATAAAAATTAAAATTCTTAGGCGAAGGAGAAGAAGATTTATAAAAATTATACACTGAAAATTAAACTTATTACCTATGTCTTTATTTTAGGTATCTATATTTTATTTTAAATTAACTCTTATTATATTATTATCAATAATAAAATTATTTGATTTACTATAAATAAAAAAAATGACTTGATTGACATCATAGTTGATAGAATAGTTGACGCGATTATGATATGTCCTAAAAAATGTTTTTATCAAAAATATTAAAAATATAATGTGCACTAACGTCTTTTCGGTAGAAAACTATAATCCGAACTGGTATAGATACTTTGTCAATCTCAAATATTGACCACTATTCACTAGAGCGTTAGTAGTAATTTAGTTTCGGCTCTGTTTTTATCTAATTTGATAAGAACTTTCCTTCTTACTTTTTACTGCAGTGCGTCATAGGCTGTCGGACAACCATTCTATCTACAACCGTGATAAACATATAATATCAGATTTTAATTTTTAACTTCAAGTAGTTTAGACAGTTTAGTCATAAATAATCTAACTCTTGACTATTTAAAAAAAAATGTTAATCAACTTAAATTTAGTTATTTAATTTTACCATTAATTTTGCCCATTCTTTCATATTTTTTCATCAGAGTGTTTTTACATGATATAAATTTTTTTTTTATTTACAAACAACTTTTCAACTAGAATATTTGATACAATCCTTACACGTATACGGCTCATTTTTGGTAGAAAAATTTGATCAGGATAATACAATGAAAAAGTCATGTTTCGATTTTTTACGCGTTAAAGTTTCGATGCTTAAGAAAAAACTTATTTTACATAAAAACTGTAAAAAAAATAATACTTGAACATTGGAAATTTAATTTAGTACTTTATTGACGTAACAAAGTTTTATTGAAATTCTAGTATTGAGTACATTACTCTTACTATATTAAAATAAAATTGTTAATCAACATTATTTTTAAGTCAGTTTTTCAATAACATTTATCTTGCCATATAAAATTTAATTTACAGATTATGTATCTTACTCATACGTATTTTTTTAAATTTTCCTTTTACAATAATAGTTATATATATAAGTATATTGTATCGAATTTTGATTCAAATTGTTTTATCGAAACAAATTATTTATCATTGCTTTCAAATATGATATATTCTATAACCCGACGAGCGAAGTGATTTGTATTCAATACTAGACGTTTACAATTTATTATTATTAAATTTTCAGTTTACTTTCAAAATGCAATAATGACTTTGTATATTTTTCATTAGAAATTTGAAATCATATGTTATGTCATATCGTAAATTCTCAATTTAATTACAATATACTTCCCTTGACCTGATCTGTTATATACACTAAATACTTATAATAATTAAGTAATTAAATGATAATCTTGAAAGTTTCTCTTTAAGTGAAAATGTTACGTGAAAATTAACTTTGTATACCGGTTAAATTATCGATATTAATCTGCCACTAATTAAGTTTGTACAAATTTCACGTATAATTTTGGATTCATTTCACGACGACAAAAAATGTTCATGTTTTGCAAGTTTTCGTATTAAAAATGTATATTTTAAAGTTTTCTAAAAATATCTCAAAAGCGCAGCATGTATACACATAATGCTAATTAAAAACACAACCGACTAATTGATATAATTTAGACCAATGGAGAAGTATGAAAAGTAAGAAAAGATATTATTAACGTTTTGCCAGTAAAAACATAAAATGTAAATGACAAATATTTTTCAAATGTAAATAACGACGTATTTTTTTTTAATTTTCTTGTACGCAAAAAAATAATCACTGAAATTAATAATACTCAGAATATAACATGAAAATTACCTTTCGTGCATTATACTCAATACGTCCTACTTCAGCAATGTTCAAAATTTGGACATTTAAATTTTTAATAAGATGTTGCAGTAGCGAGTACCTCTGTGTGTAGCTGTGTCAATGTTCAAAAAGACGGCCCAAAAAATTTCTTACTATTCATTTGAAATTAATTTTTTTTTACTCGTTAAGTCTAATAATAAAATTGTTTATGATTGATATAAAAAAAATTATCTAGGTATTTAGTGATTTTTACAAAAACACCTTATTAATATTATAATTTTCCTATTTAGTCCGTTGTTGCAATTGCATATATTTATCCTCCTACAAAAATTAATCATGTACTTATAAGAAACATAGGTACATTTTGCAAAAATGAATCTAATAAGGTCTCAACAAATCTGGGTATAGGTACCTATTTTTGAATTATTGATAAAATATATGGAAATTTAATTAAATTCTAATGAGAAAAAATTAAAATTAAAAAAATATAATCTAATGTAGGTAGGTACCTATAATATATGTATCTACATTTTATTATATATATTGAAAACAAATTTTATCCAAATAATTTTAATAATATACATAAGGAAAATATTTTAAAATTAATTCCAGGTGAATAGTCTATAGACATTAAATACAAATTGTAAGAATACAATGTATGTATATTATATATGTTTTTATTGTTCATACGTGCGTGGGAATACGTTAAATTTTAATCGTCAATAAAAGTGTACCTATAAATTATTATATTATTCGCCATCCAGACACATTTTCATGTTATAAATTATTAAAAGTTCCATCGAGAAACATTTTTTTTTCTTCAATATACTTTTTACGGACCAGATAATATTCCATAAAACGTTATAATATTGTATACACCGAGATGACAGTATAATAATTTATATTATAAAAGTTCCGAAATTCATCCGAGATGGAATCAAAGAGATTGGTAAATTGTTCGATGTCCGTTTTTACCATTTTTAAATCTTCGATGGAGTCTTAAATATTATTCCCTTAGTTTTAAAGTCAGTATGAAATGTAATGAACGTATTATATTTAATTTCTGTTTATAATGACATCACTTATTGTAAGTAATTTCACCGATTGACATCGCTGATGAAATCGTATGAACTGCTTCAACTAAGGCTAAAGGATATGACATGATACCCCAATTTTTACTACGTGTATTTTATTTTTACATTTCAGTTAGGAAAGATACAGAGAAATTATGGTAAAATATCAAATTTTAAATATAATTTTTTGAACAGAATACAATCAAAACAATCTTTGTAATCGTAATTTTGATTGAAAATTCCTCAGAAGTGGTTTAATGCAAACAGTTTAATGAAAATTCAACACTAGTATTTAAACATTTGGGGTGAAATATTATCTTTAAGGTTATAGCCCTACTTTTCCTCAATAATTCTGATCTTATACAGTTGTGCCTAGTAGATATAATCTGAAATTTATTTCGGAAGATGTATGGAACAAATATTCGAAATCCACTTCAATCGTGTTGACGTGGGTATTAATAATTGGACGCATTGATATTATTTTATAAGACGAGTTTTTACATAAGAAATATTACTTCACTATACTATCACAAGTACGACCATATACCTATATATTATGTATATTATGTATATATATATATATATATATATATATTATTTTGTCAGTAAATTTCATGATTTTTTTCAGACGAATAACTTGCAACAAACATATAAAAATATGCGCGTATAGTGAGATCAAAACCTATCTTGATACGAAAACTTTTTGCGAAAAACTATGTTTTATCTCAGCTAAATATCCAGAGATGCTGCAAGAATTGTGTCAGTAGATGTCCCGAAAGAATAGAATACAAAGTTTCAATAATAAAATGTTCAAAAAAAAAAAATTAATATTAAAATATATAAACATAGGTAGAAATTGTCACTTCGTTAACAAAATATTAAAATTCTCATCACTACATTTAAAAACACCTATTTTACATTTATGTTTTCTATTTTTGTAAATAGGTATTAATCATTAATATTTATATTAATTATATAATTATTAAAATATATGTTATATATTATAATTTATAATTTTTTTTTCATTGTGATGGTGTATAATAATTTCCAATAGGTATAATAATCCCATAATTTAATAAATTAACCAAGAACTACTGTGTAATTCAGTGACAGGCATTCTGAAAACAAATAAATATATTTTATATATTATGGGCTCAGAACTGAAAAAATAACCAACAAAGTATTTTCAAGAACATTTATTAAATGTTCTAATATTGATTCATATGTGTTTCTTTTGGTGCCCACTATTCAATAATGGTGCAAATGTAGGTATAATGTTTATTGTTCATTCCAATCTTAAAAAGTTTTAAAATTTGTGAGTGAAAAACTACTGTTTAAAAAACGGGCAATTATTTTAGAGTCATTTTTTCCACGATATAATACTTTCCTCGTATTATAACCGATCGACTTTTATTTTATTTCGAATATTAATACGCAGCCACGATACTGTAACTTAAACACAAGCCCCGCCGCAACAGTAACCCTAGTAATCATGAATTATTAAAAAGCAGAGTTTGGCTTAAAAGAAACTTGAAGTGAATGCGATAAATTGTTCGAGCAAAAAAATAATAATAAATGCCGTACTTTTGGATTAAATCCCGGTGGGTGGCCAATAAGAAATCGTTGAAAATTTCGTGACAAAAGACTTCTTTTTTTCCGTTTTATTAACATTAAATATTTATAGAATGGCTACATTGTGTAACAAAGTAACGTGTCGCTCGAATATTCCAGAACTTAATTTGGGGTCGCTTGATGTCCGTGTTACATTGACGCTTATCACATAGTCTTATTCGAGTGTGGATTATACGCGTATATACTATAAATCTATGGGTATCCCCGTACCGAACTAATTTTTTATGGACACGAGTTCTCACTGATTTACACAATCAACAACTAAGACAGTAAGACAACACACTTATATATAATACAGTAATGCTTTATCATTATCCATACATAGATACATATACTCGTATATTTAAAATCTCCCCAAATTTATCTAAAAGTATAAATTCAATAAGAATATATAAATAGAATATTGTCGATCTCGTGCATAGAATTACACTATAACAATACACTATATAGTCAATACACATGCCATAATATATATTCAATAGTCATATCATAATTTTTCAGCTAAAATGATGTGGGAAATATTAATTCGTTCATTGAAAACATTTTTAATGTTTTATAAGATTGCAAATCGAATGGTGCAAATCAATGGTTTAATTTTGATTTTGGTACTACGAGATAAAAAAAAAAAACAATCACCAAATCCCCAAGGAATGCAATTATTTCCGCCTTCATTTTTAGTCACGACAATCTTCCAATTCCTTCATTCCGGTAATCTCTTAATTCCACTTCCTATTGGTGAAATCGAATATAATGTTTATCGCGTCTTTTATACGAAATTTCTCGCAAAAGAAATATCCTTTTTTCTCGCCCCCTCTCAAAATATATGAATTATGATTAATCCGCTCTCGATATTATACAAATATACAATTCTTACGTACTTCCCGATTACCCTCTGAAATTTCTCTTCGTATCTCATTCACTCGTATAAGCTGCATTTCTATTCACAAACAAGTTAGGAAAGTCTACTCTGCGAGTGTGCTAAATTTCCGGTTTTTAAACGCATTTACAAGAATCTAAAAACAAATAATATTTATCTTCCTAGTAACTAAATCAACAATCGCAACTATAGGTACTATAGTAACTACGGTCAGACGGACGGTCGGATACAACAGAGATATAAGGTGCCTGAACTCCTGTTTAAAAAACCTAAAATACACTGTAATATTCCTTAAATAAATAAATGACTTTTATAATATACTTTAATACTTATTACTTATTATAGTGTAAATATTAAAAATATTCTCAGGAGGGCTTTATTTTTTTTTTAAGTTCAGATGCATTTTGCACATTTACTATAGTAATTTTGTACCTATGAGATTGCTGATTTGTTAAAAGTACCTTATAGCAAAATATGTAGTGCATACTGAATGTATAATTGACAATTATAGTTATGCACCTGTATATTACACCTACCTATTTTAAATTAATATAATTTATATTATAATTAGTAAAGTGTAACTGAATGACATGTTTTGCTTACATTAGTTCTCTCGGTATAATGTTAAACATACTGAATGTTTAATAATAAATTCCTGTCTATAATAGTCATACTTACACTGAAGCTCCATTATCCTGTCTGATGAACGAAGTACTTTCTGGAAGGAACTCGACGAGCAAAGTGTTACCGTCCCTTACCTACTTGCCCAGTATTTTTTTCTAACTTCATAAGATATTTGGATACATGTTCTCAACGAAACATAAAAATATTAATAAATCGTATAAAAAAAACCTTTCTAAAAAATGCATTTTATAGTTAAGTACATGTATAGCTTTAAGTAGGTACCTAGTTGGTCTTTTTATGTTTTTTTTTTTTTATCTCAAAAGTATATTGTTTACATGAAGCTTTTTAGGCATTTTTAAAAGTTTTCAACGACCTTTTTCATAAAGTCAGTGTATTTTTTAGGAGTTCCTCCGATCTTTCTGAAAACTTTGAAAAATGTAGACCCACTATCTTCTCAACAAATATTTGCACCTCTGTGGATTATTCATAAAATCATATTAAACTGTAATGTTTTATATAGATAGTGATAATATCTATTTTATATTTATTAATAAATGTAAATTTAAGCTATTTTGTACTTGAATATAATTGGTTACAAAATAATTGTAAAGTCCAATACGGCTTATATGGATGACAAGGGAAGAAAAATTTCCTGTTTAACATCACGATAGACGTAAAAATAACAAAAAATAACTATAATATTATTATAATGAAGCAGCCTCTAATTTAGAAAACAATTCATATTGGACACTATTACAATAGGGATATTGTATGGGCTTTGCCCCCCCCCTCCTATTACATTTATTATTTGAATTTCTATATTTGTAATGAAAATAAATAAAAATAAGAGAAAATATTTTTAAAATAAATTCAAGAAAATGAAAATTTTTTGGAAAAATTCTTACTAAAATAACTTGTATACACAAAATAAATTATTTATCACTACACACTTTTTTTGGTTTTTACTGCACATTTGCATTTTCGTATTGTACACTTTGTGTCGTAGCGCACACTAAAATAGAGGCTGTAATGAAAATACGACGAAAATGATGCCGCGCGCGTCGCATATAGATTTTGTATCAGTTGTAATTTCGTTATACACTTTCGAACTAATAAAAGTTCCGATGGTAATTTCAGGTATAACGAGAACCGATTTAACGTTAAATTTCAATAAAATTTTCTTAAAAAGTTTTAGTCGTTTGATCCCTAGGGCTATCCCGATTACATAATATAATAATATTATATATAGTACATACCTATACTTCATACCGTTAAATTACGATTAAAGTGATGAAGATCGCAAGCGTTTTGCTTAAACGAGTTCATTATCTCATCGAAAGTCTTTCTGCAGTACCTACCTGCGCAAACTTTGCGTTTGTGTACGACAGTTGCAGCAGTAACCTATCCCTTTTATTTTCATCTAGATTTTCTCGATTTTCTCGGTGGCCATCCTACGAAACGAAACAACCATTAAATTTATGAAAATGTTCTACGAAAAAATAACAATATTATTTCCGGAATCATTGCCCCGCGAGTACGTGAACAGACTTCACGAAATGGGGGGCACAAAAACGACAATAAAATAAAATTCGCGCTGCACACATATAGGTACATCAGTACTTAAAATGCTGAACACAATCGTGTCCAATGTTTATACCTGCGCATAAATAATGGTAATATAATAATACATAATATAATACGTCTAAGGTAATATATAGTTCCAACGTTACACCGTTTCCAGTATATTATATAGGTATTATTACATACTCACATTGTTATATATTATTATATATCACTGGCTCAGAACCAAAGGCGGGTATTAACTAGTTCAAAATGTATGGTTAAGTTAAATAATCAATCTTTTTTGCTAAAAACTTAAAGTTTACTTATATTTGAATAAAATAAATATTTAAAATAAGTACTCGCTAAATATTTATCTTTATAGCAGAGGTTAAAACATATATAAAAAAAAGTAATGTGAAGTTTTGAACTAATTGACTAATTGAATTTTCGTTAACATTTTGTATTAAATTATCATAAGGCCTTCTTGATGAACTTAAAAAATGTTTAAATATAATTAATTACGATATTGTTTTCATCAAAAATTACGCCAATAAGCCACATCGCCAACAATAAGACACACATTTTAGATACAATATTAGTTAGTTTTTAAATATACTCGTATTATTTAATTAAATTTATAAAATTAATTTTTTTTATGACGTAAATATAATATATATATATATATATGAGTAGGCTAGAATCAAAAGTCACATGTTCCGAAAAACACTTTTTACAGAAAACACGAAAAACTGAAGGAAAGGATTATCAATCATCGATCAAAATTAAAATATATTATTCTTATTGATTTTAAGCTGAAAAACTCGAATTTATCATTAAAAACCAAGGTTTTAGTCGTTATTCATGTTTTTATTAAGTTTGAAATTTGGAA
>JAIPRL010004239.1:0-39906 GCA_025469235.1 Pemphigus obesinymphae
CACGGAAAAAAATAGCAGACTAGATTTTAACAAAACAGTTATGTTAAGTGTTTTTCTGTATCAAGAACCAAAATTGAATAACCAATACGTACATTTGTATTGTAAATACCGGTACATAAAGTTGCAGTTACAAATATATTTTTGTTAAACAAAAATTTGTAATACCGTTTACTAAACATAAATTGTAACTATAACCTAACCAACTGTTGTCATGAGTGCAACCGAAAATCCTGGTAATATCAACTATATTCTGGTAATAATAACCATATTTTTTTTTCAGTGCATATAAGTTGGCCGTTTTAATTTTTTTCGAAATTTGACTACGCCAAAATGAACTGTATAATTATAAGTATTTGTAAGCCCAAAATCACGGACATATACAACTTACCTAAAATAAATAATATCCGGGACACAAGAAGTAAATTGTAATTGTATTGTTTAAATCTATGTCACTTGTAATTTGTGATTGCCGTCAAGTGTTAATTTATGCGCATAAATTAATTATAGATGTGTGGATGAGGGACATTTTTTAATGTATTTTTTATGTACCTACTCATTTTAGATTGAAGGTTCCGTAGTCTGCACAATGTGAGTAATGTATTGGTTATAAATACGATGATATGTTTTGTTATGTTTGTAATTTATAGTATGTATACTTTATATTTATAGGTGCACAAATACAATATATATATATATATATATATACAAATTATTATTATTATTAATTGCTATTTTTATTATTTTATATTAGGCTACTCTACTTGTACATTTTGTATTTTAAATACGATTATCCATTTATTAGTAAAAAAATTATGACGTTCAAGGAAATGGTAAAATCAGTGGCCTAATTACGGTTTTTGAAAGGGGGGGGGCAAGAGTTTTGACCGGACCAAATAACTGGAAGAAAAAACCGATCGCTTCGCTCGAGGACTTCTTCCCACTCAAATTTTTATCTTGACACGATTATTGTCATCTTACATAATTTTCTGCCGTTAAACAATAAACACTATTATTAATAATACATTGATCCGATAAATGATAATATCCAAAAAGATAATATGTAAAAACACGTTATTTCAAAACTACAATAAAAAATAAGTCGGTACCTAGGCGGTTTTTTTTTTAAAGTTATGACGATTTGAAATATATGTGTAAAGCATAATTAGGTAGATGTATACGCTAGGTACTATAATATTGCTTGTAACGTAGGTACGTAGGTATTTTAACAGGTTACGAACGATAATTAAGTCAAAATTTTTCGACCGGACTCGATTTTAAAGTTACCTAACTTACTTAATTGTGTACCATTTATAATGAGCCAGGGCCACCCATATTTTTGGTTACTTTTTCATATTTCTTGTATAATATTATGGATAAAATATTGTAGATACATATTTTATAAAGCCATTTTCAATTAAATGGCAATTAATAACTTATATAGGTATATTTTATAAATATTAATAAAACTTTTTTTTTTTTTTATATGAATAATTTCAAATAAATAGCCAATTCTGTGGTATAAAAGTAAATATAGTAAGGTAAGTGGTAGATCTAGGAAAAGTTATTTTTTTTTCGAGGGAGTGGGGGAAATTGGTTCAAAAATTAATAAAAATAAGCAAAAAAAAAAAAAAAAAAACAAAGGTTAAACCTATTATATTAAGTAAGTATATAAAAAAAACCTCTCATTGGGTAGTGGAATTTCCCTCATTCCCCTCCTATATATATATATATACACGTATATATAGATGGAATAGGATAATGAATAGGGAAAGATAACGAATGTTGCACGTCCTAGCTAGCATAAGAGCTTCTTGCGGGGAACAATGTTACTCACTAGTATAATCAAGCGTGCGTGCTTAGTTGTAATGTTAGTTGTGATTCAAAAAATGACAAATTGATATACAGCGTATTTCGATGTACTTTTTGAATATCAGAACATACGGAATTAGCATTCTAAAGGGTTTTTTTACAGTGGTTGAATTGGAAAAAAAAAATAAGGACGGACTCTGAGCTTAGTTCAAAAATCAGCGTTCCGGAACATATATTAGAGAAAAAGTAAGCCGTGGAGGACTTCGTCCCCCACACCCCTTATCCAAAGTTTCTTAACCAGGGGACATTTTTAAAAAATATTTTAGATTATTATAGAACATGAATGAGTAGAAAAATCAATTTTTTTTACATCATTGTTAGGTTACATATTTTCAAGATAGCGTAGTTTAAGCATTCCTCTTTCAAAATAATTTAACACTTTTCCTTTTAAATGAATAATAAAGGAAGTTGTAGATGTAGACGGAAATGAAGTTTATCGGTATCGACATTGATTTCACCATCCTTTAAGGCTTTAGCCATTCACGGATAATGAAGATTATTCATTACCTATATGATACGAATATGATTTAATAAGATCAACTATTCAACATTTTATATCATGCTTATTATCTAAAACCAATTATGTGATAAGGACAAAAAACATTCATTTTCGTAATTTCAAGATTTTTCCAAAAATAATTTATAATTTTAAAAAATTTCAAATGAAAATTAAAACAAAAATTGCGTTCCTTGCGTTCCTTGATAAATAAATTAAGGGGTACGCTGTTCAACATGAAAAAAATGAAGAGTAGCTCCGTCCCCCTGCGTCCCTCCCCAAATCCACCACTGGTAATAATAATAAGTATGTAATCATACATAGGTAAAATCTAGACAGGCCATTTTGTAGTTTATGACATTTATATTATTATTATATTATAATATAACTAAAACTAAAATTAATGCGTAATAAAGTATGTGTTGATATAGGTAGATGGTTATGTTTTATTATTATTAAGTTCTTAAAACGTTATTGTTTATATAAAAACCATAAAATTGAGGTATTTTTTTGAAAAAGTATATATTATGGAATTTATTTCTCAAAATATATGAGATCTTTAATTTATAAATAATATAAATTAATTTTATACGAAATTACAATATATATTTAATACCCAAAAAAGTTTTATTTATTAAATTGAAATTAAATTAACAGTAGCTGATACGTATACCAACTGAGCTTTATATATCTGTTATACAGAGTTCATATTATAATTCGTGTTATAGTAAATACTTTTGTATATATAATTAAAATATAACTTAATTAATTAAATATTCGTATAACATAGTAGGTAGATATTATAGTTATAAAATTAACATCAGTAATAATATATCGATAAAATATTATATTAAACATATTTACTTTTTATAATTTTGTTAATACACACATTCTTATCAAGTTCATTAACTAATTTATTTATTGCCATTTTTAATTGATTTTTATTGATTATATCATTGTATTATTATATTATTCATTAATTATATATATATAATATTCCATTAAAAGTCATAAAATAGCATAGATAGACATGTTAATAAATATAATTTTTACTCAAATTAAAATTAAATTCAACTGAAAGTTGAAATTGAAATAAATATTGACTTAATACAGTTAAAAAAATAGTATATTATATTTATTTTTCATTTAAAATATTCAAATTCATATATTTAAAATTATTTATAAGGAATATTATAATAATATTTTGTGGTTCCCATTTTATCTATTACATTTGAATTTAAATTTAAAATTTGTATAACGAACTTACGAACATTCGCTCCATGGAATGTGTTGATTTATGGAAGATTATAAACATGATTTATAATAAGGGAAGTGAATAAAATACAATTTAAATTAAAGTTTGGTTAGTGAGTTTATAGACAAATAATTAACTATAGTTGGTTTAAAATACAATCTATTTAAATAAAAAATGAAATAAGTTATTTAGTTAAAAAAGCTTGATGTAGTTTATAAAGTAATTTAATTTATATACAGATAAATTGTAAAATTTATAGCAACTATATCTCTGCATAAAGTTTTATATTGTATATTTAAAAATGATTTGATTTTAATAAGAATAGTTTTAATGACTTTAACTTTATAATTTAATTGACGTCCATATAGGTACCCGTCAATATTACTCTTCTCAGCTGTGTCATTTTATTTTTAATAATAATGTTGAGATGGGACAAAATGTAGCTAATGATTTGTCGATTATTTTATGAAAGCAATTTAATTATATTCTATGAGCGTCTTTATACTATTTAATTAAGTTAAAAATCAATGCTCTAATCATGATCGCATATTCAAGGAGGGGGTATCTGAAGGGAAATTAACATCAGAGGGTTGTGAAAAAATTCAATAGTCAACATTTGTACATAAATTATATTTAATTATATCTACATAATTAAAACTTTATTCACAATTATATATATAGTAACTATACAATATAAGTGTAAAACCGTATAATAATTATACTTAGTAGAATATCATTATATTAGTTCTAAATAGGTTGGTATATATGAGGTGATTAAAATTTTACATTGAAGTAAATAAACACTAATTAATAATTAGAGAACGGATTTATATGCACAATAATCCAACAAAATATGCAAAAAAAAGTTTAAAAAGTTAAAAATATGCAAAACATGTAAATTAAATCGGTGTTATTTTTAATAAAAATTAATTAAGTCATGCACATGTCTTGTCGGATAAAGTCTACGTTATTATAGAAGTGAAATTTATTACTTGTAATTTTAAAATATTTAGTATTCAAATACAATAATTTCACATTTTTATAGCTGGAAATAAGAACACGTGAAAATATGCGTTAAGAACAAAAATATGCGTTAAAAATAAAAATATGTACTTAAAACTCACAAATATATAAAACAAGTTAGAAAAATTAAAAATATGCAAAATATACTGAAAATAAAATTGGTGTTATTTTAATAAGAATGAAATAAATTATATAGGTACTTAGTTATGTAAGTACATATAATGAAAAATCATATTTGAAACAAGTACATTAATATGCTTGTCTCCTTAAACATTTTTTTCCTATTATTTAATAATTGTGCTGAACGTAGGTAAGTTTTATAATAATTTAACAACTTAAAAAAACATATAATATACTATTTGTCGTATATAAAAAAATTAGATTCATTATTTAAAATGTATTTTATGGTGATAAGGGAGAAGGAAAATTCATGTTTTACCATTAGGTATAGTGCTCTGCAATTGTATAAACACTGGCCTGCAGACTGTGATGGTTATAAATTGAAAAATATTCAATTTATCATTTTTTAAGTACCTATATATCTCTAGATAATAAATAGTAATGTTTAAAATATATAACGAGTAATTATTTCAAAAAATTAACCGAAGAAAAAATCGATTATATTTTGATACTTAAAAGAACTGTAATAAACAAATTCATATATCAAAAATTATTAGAAAGAAAGGAAATACTTATCAATGCTATTTATAATTAATACATTTGAAATTCTCAATATTTCATTCATTTGGACTTGGCAAACAATTGTTAAAGTACCTATATTATTGTTATATATTATTATATTATATATAATATATATAATTTAGATTTGAAAACAAAGATAAGTCATTGCATCTAAAAACCGGTTTTAAGCGCCTTTTTGTAATATTACTTTTCTGTTTTGTTTTCAGAAAATGACTGAGAAGATAAAAAAAAGATCTTTTTAATGTATCAACTATATAACGGGTATAAAATGCATCATCAATAAAGGATATTTTCTTATTGATTCCTTCTACCCGAATGAGTAAATATTAAATAACATAATATGTACAATGTATAATATATATATATACATAAAAAAACACATTACCTACTGTAAAACCATAATATATACATCTGTATGCTCAGATATCAGAAACTAAAACTTTCTATAACAAAATACAAAAAAAAAAAAAAATGCAATCAATCAAAATAATTTTTCAGAAATGATATAGTATGTATTTTATCTACGTATTAAAAATGTTTCAAATACATAATTTGATATGTCTTTACTTTTTAGTATAAAACATTATCGTTTTGGAATATCGCCCCCCATATATTTTTACGTTGTTTACCCGTATTGCATTAAGGTATATTATATACGATGACATAGTTTTTTAATTACCTTCGAAACATGAGGCTGTGGAATATAAATTAAAAATTTAAATTACCTAAGTTTACGGGCGTATAATACTCACGAAAAATGCGGTGTAACGGCGTTAAAAGCCCAAGTGCGGACAATGCTGATAAGGACAAAATTATTGTTGCGGCAATAACGAAAGTATACCTCGACTAGGGAAAAAAGGTTTATAATC
Source organism: Pemphigus obesinymphae (assembly GCA_025469235.1). Lineage (NCBI taxonomy): Eukaryota > Metazoa > Arthropoda > Insecta > Hemiptera > Aphididae > Pemphigus > Pemphigus obesinymphae. Next base: position 6,215 of record JAIPRL010004239.1, read on the forward strand.
TACGTATACGTTATCTATAAATACCAGTGACCAGGCGGTTGTACTAAATAATAAATAATTTAAGGTTTAAATACAGCTCAGCCTAGTTCGAACGTATATTTAAGATTTTTTATCGTAATTTTTATAATTAAATATCATATAAAATAATAATATAGATATATAATTATACTAATATTTAAAATAATTTTGTATTTTAAACATTTTTTTTTTACGATAAAATTTCAACAATATACCTAAATATTTTATAATGATGATTAATTAATAACATGGAAAATATAAGTTTTAACTCCTTAAATCATTAGTGCAGTGTTAATTTTTCGATAAATAATATTTATATTTATATTTGAGGTTATATCCCTCTAATTTTCTTAACTTAAATTTTGTATCAAAAACTGAAAATAGTTTATTATTATTATAGTTAAATTCTTATATATACACCTATATAAATATAATATTACCTAGCAAAGTAAACTATGTTTAGAAACCTAAACGTCGTCCAGATACAGATGGTAGAAGTTGACCCATCGTCACTTTGATCCTCGAAAAGGATAGTATATTATAATTATTTTAAATTTGAAGGCATCTTATATCTAATCATATCATTCAAAAAGAAATTCCATATATTATTACGAAAAAAAAAAAAGGTTACAATAACAACTTTATTTGTTATTTTACTATTACCTCTATATTTCTAAAATATTTCCGTTATAAATGGTAGTATTAACAACGCTATAGAACTAAATATAGCCTACACTATAACTCTTTACGCTTTTGAAAATTACTGGGAAAATCGAATAATGACCTCTTTAAATGTTTAAAGTACTAACCAGAACCTATTTAATATAAAAAAAACTACTCCAAAAATTTTGCTCGACTCATTCTACCTGAAAAAATTGTATACAGACATAAAATAAACACATCATGTTAAAACCAATACTTTGAAGAGATAAATATCATTTTCAAAATTAGTTTCATAATACATTTTATCCATCTGTACAGTCAATAACTAAAATTTGTATCATGATATTTGGACAATATTTCACTCGAAATGTAATTTTGTTGTTGATAGCAAATATTTATTTTTTATATCTAGATCCATACTGATTTTGATCTTTTGAAATACTTAATACTAATATATTAGCTTATAGCCCATTATTTAGTTTACCTAAATTTAAAAAAAAAATGGATATTCTATAATTTAAATTTAATTAATGTTGCCTCTTAAATATAAATACGTCTAACTAGAATATTTGGAGTTTATCTATTGATATTTTTTATAATGTATCTATAAGACGTATTGTTTATATGTTTTTTCAATATTTTATGCACTTGAGTAGGAGAATAATTTACCCTTTTTTTAACTGGTGATTGGTTGTCCAAACACAGATGTATAATTGAAATTGTTATATATTTTGTTAACTATCGATTTTAAATTTCCTATTATATGTCAGATTCATAATGCATGTTTGACGTAGTTATAATATATAATATAATGTACAATCATATACCTACTACTCATTTTATCGTCGTGAAAATACGTCGAAATAGAAGTATATAAAATGTTATTAATACAGTTCATAATAAAATATACCTACTCTCATTTTGACGTTTTGCGGTAGCATTAAAAAGTGCAAAAAATCGTCCAAGTTGTCACACATTATAGTTTCGAAAACTTAAGTTTGATTACAATTTGCGATTTTAATATTTTAGTAGTTATTATAATCTATTTGATAATTAATTTGGCCTTACAATTATATATTGGTCCAATAATTATATAGGTATTATTTTATTTTTATACGTTATGAGTGTTATATAGGTGCCGACTAATGTTAATATTAATGCATACGAGTTGCCTACCAAAATTTACGAATTGACTTCAATCCTTATCGGGAATATAAAGATATAGAAAAAAGGCATGTAGTTCAAAATCATATATACGAGTTGCAATTCAAACATTTTCACACGAATTATCTTCGGTAAAGTAATTAGTAGCTTATAAACTTTGTTCAAAATATACTTAGATATGTATTTAAAGATTTTTCGCAAAAAAAGTTTAGATGTCTTTATTTTTTAAAGTTTTTGCATATTTGTTGTCTGTTAAGAACAATTTCAGATTTGAGTTATGAGGACTCTATATCACTGTTTTTCGAGCGTGAAATGTGCTTCGAGTGATGTGATATTACGTTTCCAGGAAATTGAATTGTTTTAGTATGTACAAAATTATGATTATATGTTTATCTAAAAAAATTTATTGGCGGATTTTGATAAAAATATTTAGTTCAGTTTTAAAACTTTTAAAATGGAAAATTTGGAAAAATTAAGAGTCTTAATATTGACAGTTCAATCAAAAGTCTTGACATTTAATCATTTTATCGAAAATTGTCCATTTAAAGATTTAGATTATTTTATGGTGTTTATATTTTTTATAGATATATCAAACACTAAAACTACTCAATTTTCCAGTAAGTTTCATCTCCCAAAACATGTTTTGTCTCTTTTTCAATAATTATGCATTAAAAAATAGTACTGACATAAGACTATCTATAAATATTACTATTTAAATGTATTTAAATATTTTAAAATGTTTAGATTTTCTTAAAATTCCATAAAATTGCCTATATATAAGTCCTAAAAAACTGGATGTACTCTTAATAATTTGTGATTATCATGGTTACGTACAATTTAAGATTTATTCGGGAGGCAACTAGTATTTATCCGTTGAGATTAGCCAGATAACACTATCAATAGGTTTTTGCTAATGTAAATATTTCGAACTTTAGCCGGTGTGATAAAATATTAGCCACTTTCAATTGGCCATTGTATTTTTTAATTTGCCACATTTTATTGTAAGTAATAAAATGTTGAACGAAATATGGTATTTAATATTTAAAATGTACAATATATTATTAATCTATTTAAACATTACCCAACCTTCGGACAATAGTCGTAACATATTGACTTTAATGGATAAAATGATTCATACAATAGTTTTCGGGTAGGTAGAGAGCTTTCTAATAAAAAAAATGTATTTTAGTTTCTATTTTATAAAGAGTTGGTTATTTTTCGATTTTTTCAGCAATTTTTAAAAGTAAACTACGAAAAATGTTTATAATTTCGAAAATAATATATATTATACTGAACTTCGCTCAGAAGTCAGAATCGTTTTTCAAATGTAAGTAATGATTTATCTATACTTTCAAATTTTAATTATCATTAATACATTATTATCCTATTCGAGAATCTAAGAAACGATGGACTAACTTCCTCCACCTGAACTCGGATAACTGTTTTTCATAATATACCTATACCTATACCATAAATACCAAATATTGATTATTTTAAAATTATGTTCACTTAATATACCTAGTATAAAACTATTATTAGTATAACTATTTTACAGTTTTTAAGATGCGTTGAATAAATCTATAATATGTATTGTCATTAGCGTGTTTTAACGATATATGAGAGGCGGTCCAATTTAATTATAATATTGTTCTAAGCTGTGTGTTATTTTAAGTCTAAAAGTATCACAATAAGTAATCAGAAGATATCTGCAGTTATGCATACAATACGGAATATAGATTTTTAAAAATATAAACACATATCATTATACTCATTAGGTATATATATATACGTACCTATATATTATATATAATATTGTTATTTTAATTTTGAGTAAAAGAAAATGCTAAATATTATTGCTTCTAAAATAAAAATTCTAAAATTATTTGAAAATTATTTGTATTCATATTATTTATTTACTTTTGCTTATAGAATATAGAGGATTCACGCTCCTCCCTCACTAGTCAATGTACAATAATCATTCCATAAAGTTCATAATTATACAATAATAATTGTCTGCAACTATAATACGGTCTAGCTATATATATACCGATAAGTTCAATTAGTGATTGCTAAATTTTAATTAAAAGTATATCAGTGTTTATAGAATATAACTATTTGTATTATTTATAGTACATTTTAGATTTTTAGACATTTATAAAGGGTTAACATTTTTTTTTTTTTTTTTTTTTTTTTTACTTATAATATAATTTGGTTACGTGTTTTTTTTATAGTTATTTTGTTTACGTATCTCTAATGAATAAATAAATTGCGAAATACACTGATTGAAATTCGGTTAGGTATTATCGAGATAAAATCAAATTTTGACTCCGATGAACATTATATAGCTGGTATTGCAGGTGTTCTAGCTGGTATAGTGGTTTTATGGTAAAAACGAGCGCGATGTGGTTTCCGGTTCACCTAATATTAGCACAGAGCAGATTGGCGTAAAAAAAAAAAAAAAAAAAAAACAAACAGGTTTTCGTATAGTACGAGTATGCAAATTTGACGAGGGTCAGCGTATATATATATATATATATATATATGTGTGTGTGTAGATGGCGCGAGTGGGTGGGGAAAAAAATTAAAAGTTCGGTGTACGTTAGCGCCGCTGGGATATGCGATTATCGTTTTATTTTTATTTTAATTTTTTTTTTTTTTTTTTTAGAGAAAATTTAAATTTATATTTGATTCCCAGAGCTAAGTATATTTTTGCAAACAGGACTGAGGGGGGTTTTTTTTTTTCCATAACGGCACACGGGCTGCACAAAGGAAACCCTACGGGGACGTGTGTAAGATGAACGAGCACAATCCTACCCTGGACCGCACACCGTACATATATATTATATATATATATACAATGCGCATTAACTTTTTTTTTTTTCTCATTTTGTTTTCACCCCATTTGCACGTATATACGTAAAAAAAAAAAAAAAAAAAAAAAAAACAAGAGCCAACCGAGGGATGTGTTCTCCACCTCTTTCCTTCGCGCAACACCGTTCTCCGACAGGGGTCTTTTCCCGCGGACGTTGCTAAGTCGGTTTTAATTAGGTTTTCTCCGCCGCCGGCGTATCGATCGGCCGAAAGTCCTTTGCGCGCGTGTCTGTTGCAGTATATATACTTATATATTATATTATACAGTAGTTACATTTCGAAAATATATTATCGTGTACCTATTTATAAACAATATATAGTACGTCAAGCGTATTCTATTCTCGTTTATATTATAATATCGGAAAACGCCCGAGAAGATTATACAATAAAGGATTGCCCGGAGAATAGGTGTACCTACACGTTTTCTGCACACCGAAAATTTTTCATTTTCCTTTATTTTTTTTTTTCTTTCAATACGTTAGATACACGAAAAACAAATCATATTATATACTCATAATAGCTCTGACCACAGTGTCCGACGACTGGTGTAGCCGGTTTTTGTCGTACGAATTTTCTACGCGTTCTATATGAGCCGTTAAAATATTTTGTGGTTCCCCCCCACCCGCCCCCCGAACAGCATGTGTACAAATGTGCGCATATCAGAAATCAACTCCATCACCCGCCGGATAATGTTGTTCTTTATAATCGTCATTCTAAAACAATATTCTCAATGCGTATAAATATGTTTTATTCGCAAGGGTCGTGATTACGTGACAATTAAAAATGGTGTGTCCACACGAGACCATTTTTTAATTACTCTAAAAATATATTGAAATATTTTTAAATAATGCGATTTTCATTTTTTTGCAATTTAGTAAAAGTTTAACATATAAAAAAAAAAACCCCTTAAAAGTCGGGTGTGTGGCGTTATCTTGAATTTTTTTTTAATGTACCTAGCTAACACGCATTATGTAGTATTACCAGTTGGTCGCTTTTCCAGAAGAGTATCATTCGTATCATTTTTGTAAACTTAATGAGTAATATTGCTATATAGGTAACATATAGTTTTCTCATAGTAACGTAAAATTTCGGGCGCTATTATTTAAAAACCTTATTTTGATAATTTATATAATTGATATTAGAAATAAATGACATTATAGCAAAAATATAAGATTTTACTTTTTATTAAATAGGTATACCTATTTAATTGTTTGTAAATATTGATGGTTTTAATATTAATATAGATACCTATTCATATTTTTAAAAATATTTATAGTTATATTAAAAAATAAAAATAAATTGAATTTTCAAAAACCGATAATATCCAAGTGTTAAAATTCACGCATCAAAAATAGTCTGTACCTATTGAATTAGATAATAATGATAAAACGATTCTAAGTAGAGCTCGGTATAATTATGTACCTACTCGTACAATATATAACTAATAGATTGTCAAAAAAATAAACCTACCTGTATCTTTTGGCTTTTTGAGAAACTCTCAGTTATAGAATTAGTTAATAACAATTGAAATTATGTAATTATATTATATAATTATAAATTATATATGGTTAGATGGACAGAAGATAACCTAAAAAAATTTAAAATTTCGTATAAATGTACTTGCATAATATTATGTGGACAGGAGCTGATAATAACATATTTTTAATTCATAGATTGTCCAATTAAATATTACGATATTTTTTAACCTACATCCGAAAAGAAGAATATATATTAATAAATATTTTTTTAAAGTTAGTACATTTTAAAGCCAACGAATTTTATCTTATTTCTATCAAAATCGTTTTAGATATCCATACATAATATATGCCTTTAAACCTAATAAGCTTAGGATGTCATAAAAATATTTTTATTGGAAAATGGTTTTTAATGAAAAACCATTTAATTTACAATTATGAAATATTTATTGTTTCCACATACCTGATTGTTGTCTGCAATATTTAAATGTTTGGATGATTGAAATTTGTCTCGTTTATATCCATAAATGAATTAGATTTTCTTTTCTTATTTCTTAAAATATATTCTGTAAAAACAATAAAAATTAATTTTTTGACCAATATTAACCATTGTATAATTGTGTTTAAGAATATTATCAAATATTATGTAAAATATGAATAGAATATTAACAAAAAGTACCTTATTATTTTATTATTGTATCTATACAATAAATGCGAATGAATAAAGCATATTCTTTCAAACTGAACATCTCAAACTGCAGGTTAGGCAATATACTCGGCGAATTTAATACATATATAAATATTCTGAAATTTTTCTTACACAAAAAAGCACAATGGACAATGGTATTAGCAATTTAAAAAGTAAATTAAAAATTTGATACTTTTATAAATATATGTATCTAATAATAGTAAGCACATAAAAGTAGTTGTATATTTAAAATAAATATAATTTATACTAATAATAATTGATTTTAAAATTCAACAAAAGTATAATTTTACTTGCTATATTAAATGCTTATATTTTTCTACACTAGTTTGCTTCATTGCGATTTATAAGCAAATTATTTTAAATACAATTTACATTTTTCTTTCTTCGTGTTTTGTTGCGTATAATAGGCATTTTGAATAATTAATTCCATAACTATAAGATAAGTATGCATTTGTGAAATCAAATCTAAATACAAGCAAAAATAAGAAATAGTTTACTCTATGTAGCAGGCAATTTGTGTCACATTTAAATATATTTTTTTATTTAACTAAAGCACTGTGAGCAAATATTAAGGAAGTAAATATCTAACTTAAATTTTGTTTTAGATTGTCTGTAGGTATTATATTAAAATATTAAAACAGTTCAAATAATATATTTACACAAATACAAATACATTAATACATTATAAAAGTATAGTATTACTGTTTACAAGCGTACTCACCTATAGTTACATAATATGCATATTAAGTAGGAAGGTAATTAGTAGTAAACTATAAATAATACTATAAACTATATACATAATTATATAAAACTACAAAAAAAAAAAAAAAAATATAAGCATTGATGAGCGAGTGGATCTAATTCCGGATTTGGTTAGGTATATTTTAAGGTTTCGGTCCACGTATTAGCTCCTTAAAAAAAATTAAAAGATACTTTGATGCAAAGTTTTGGTTAGAACAAGTGGTTTAAATAATTTCCTAACTTTTATTAAATTTCATAAAAAGGTTAAATTAAAACATTTAATTATAATATAAAAGGGTGAATAAGGATTCAGGTTTTTTTTTTAGAGACTACAAATATTACTTCAGTACAGGATACTTCAATTCAATATAATAGCTGGTTACAAAACCGGTTCTTTTTAATTCAGATCTAACCCCTAGTAAATTAATAATACAACCAAGTAAATCAAGCAAAGTTCATTTTATGTTATGAAAAATAGTAACTGATTTAAGATTATTAGTTAAATATTTAAGCTCAAATAATTTAGTGAAAATAATTTATTTGATATTAGATTTAAAAACGAATTTTAAACGTGAATTTAAATTGAATATGTACGTTAATATTTTTAAATTATTGGTGAAATTCGGATTCTTGATACTATAGGTAGGTGAAATTGTATTATTATTTTTTTTCAATAATATCGAAATTCATATATTAATCATATATATTGAAGTTAAATATGACTATAAACAAACTCTTTAACGTAGGTACAGAGGAAGAAAAAATCGACATTTTCAATTAATCGACAATAACTATACGATTAGAGTTGAATTGTATTAGGTTGTCCGGATACATGCGATCCCGAGTATTATCGCGTGTTTCGAATATTCTACAGCCATCAAACATCATTATTATTCACCTTTTAAATTACACAAGTATATGACGTATACCTTTATAAATTAAGTACACGAGAATATTCACAGTATATTATTAATCCATTAATATTCTTGGTCCGATGTATTGGGTGTAAAGGGTTCGACAGGTCGTTATATTATAATACTTATAAATGGGAAACTACTCGGAAACGCCACGTCTATCCTAGACGAGTTGGGTGATGATTATACATTTGAAACATAAACCAAGGGTTTATAGACACTAGTATATACTTCCTATTTTAAAGTAAATATTGTACAACAACGTTTAACCAATAGCAAATTATAAATTATTATTATGAAGGGTCGATGTTTCCATATTAGTGTACCTTTCTGGATGAATACAATATAATATATTATATATAGATAGGTACATATATATATATACCTAATATAGTAATGTTTGTGTTGATTTAGCAGAGTTATTGTGTTTAAAATAACGACAAATAACAGTATTGATTTCGTTAATTTTTTTTTATACATTTTAAATTTAAAAGAAATTCAGATACAGATAGTGGAAGTTGGTCTTTTTGGGTTTTCGGACAGGATATTCTATTATTATTATTATTATTATTATTATATTAAATTTGAGAACAAAAATGAATCGTTGCATTCGAAATACGTTTCTGAACAAAGTTCGGTAAGTATAATATTATTAAAAAAAAAAAAAAAAAAAATCCAGAGTAAAATCGTATAACCTGCACATTAAAACATGATATGATAAAGAGTAATGTACACCATACAATGGTTGTAGTACGATTTGTCCAATATGAGCAGAAATAAGAATGTTTAAGTGGGTAGGCAGAGTGTTTATATAAGATAAAATAAGAAATCAGTATATAAGAGGTAATACCTATACAGGATTGGCATCAATAGTCGAAAAAATGTGAGAGTATAGATTGAGATGGCGTGGGCACGTTTTTTGAAAGGTTACATAACTATAGTAGGTATAACTAATATTATTATTATGTTTATTATATTTTATAACATTTGATTTTACTATTACTTATATAAATGAATACAATTTCGTTTTTGTAGTATGTTATTTTTTTATAGTAGCTATAGTTCTTTTAAATTCAAAATAATAAATATTGAACTTTTATAAAAGAATGACCAAAATTATATTGACATAATATTTTATATTTTGTGTATTTCCTAGTTTTTAACTGTATAAACTATAAATACTAATTTTAATACGTAAACATTATTTTATAAAATATATATATATATAAACAACAGAAAATTTAGATGATTGGCACAAAAAGTAGAAACAAATTTAATTAGGACAGTAATCGAAGGTACCGGACATATTTTTGTTAAGTATAGGATATAATAAAGCGTGAGAAAAGACGAACTATTTTCTTAAAACCAAAAAGAATATATAAAAAATATTATATATATATATAGGTCTATATTTCTTGTTAAGACTTAACTAAAGGGAGCCATTTCGTGAGAAAATATATATTTTTCTAAAACCGTCTTGTCTAATTTAGAATGTTAAATTTAACTATAAAATAAATAGTCCAGATTTTAAATGTTTAAATTTTTAATGAAATTAAATGAATCATGATTTATTCAGAAACTGTCAACATTAACAACGGATCTTTTATATAAATATCTATATGTATATAGTCATATATTAGGAATTGATTTATAATTAAATTTATATTTAAATTATCGATAGTTCCATTAAATAATACAATATTGGGCGAGGGACATCAGAAATTGTACAGTATGTAGATACGACAGAATTTTAATAAATTTACAGATATTAAACAAAGAAAAACCATGTAGACATTAATCAAGTGAATCATGAACATGTATCCTAGAACATGCAGTATTATACTCATCTCTTGTTTATTTTTCAAAAATGTTGACATGTAGACAACTTAAATATATATACATTACATATAATATTATGTTAATTAAAGGTTATAAATAAATATATGTATAAATACGATATCTTATTTATATTGATTGGAAGTTTTCCCCTTTCTCCCTCGAATAATTATAATTGATTAAAAAACACATGTATATTTTAAGAATTACAGCATGTAGACAGAAAAAAATTATCAATCAATAACAATTCATTTTCCAAATATATAGAGCCATTATTTTATCGAGTTGTATTTTATACCTACGTTTAAATCATTCATCGCCAGTCTATAACGTCGATAATATATACTTTGGATAAATATTATTATTATTATTATAATCACTACCTACAAGTTGTTCATTAACGTTTGTGTTCTATTATATATTATATATAACATTATTGCGGTAAACTACGTCAGTATAATATATTTTATCAAAATGAAAAATCTTCTACTAACACTGAAGTTTATTTTTGCATATTGTTCACCAAATTATCGGCTATAAGCACATGACTTTTATCGTTGTGTATATGCACCTATTTATGTAATATATTATATATATTTTTACCATTGGTTTTTTACCAGTTGCTGCGCATAAAACATTAATTATTTTCTTAATTACAAAGGACATGAGTTTTGCAACGGTCTGTTTTTTCCCCACGCGCAGAAATAGCCAAGCATTTGCATGCAAGCCCTTTTGTCCGGTTCTTTAATAGGATTCCATCATTCCTATATATAAATATACACACACACACACACACACACACACACACACACACACACACACACACACACACATACACACACACATATATATATATATATTATATACATGAAAACACGTGAGGGATGAAACAAAACGCGAATAGGTTTTCAGCAATGAACACAATTTATAACTAACATACGCACGTACATTGGTCTGCAGACGGAAACAGACCATTAACGCTCTTATCCTTGTACGGGACGCTGAAGGTATAATGGTGTTAAAATGCATACAGTGTATAATATAGTGTGTACGTATATTATATTTGTTATAATATTATAATATATAATGACGTTTAGGTATATAATTTAAACCTGTTTATAATATATCGGTAAATAACATACAATTTAATAATGAGATATTTACAAAGATATTTGGGGCACCTGGATCGATTTTTGAAGTCCAATTTAACGTTATTATTTCATTTTTTCATTTAGTTAATATTTTTGTAACATTATAATAGCATTATTCCTGATTCTCGTTTACAGATATGGGCGGGTTAACGAGAATGATTAACTAAAAAATGAAGAGATATGTTGAATCAACCCAAATGTATTCAGTTTAACGAAATTTTATTTTTTTGCATAAGAAAAATTACAATTTTAATCTGTAAAAGTATTCGAAAATACTTTTACATTTGATTCTAAATTATGGTATTTATCATTTATTTTTTGACTGCCCTGCCTTTGCTTTGAGTTGTTCCAACTAATTTAAAAAATTATCTTGTAGCTTTTCCCTAATTTGTTCCGATATGATCGAATCGAATTTTTTTGAAAACTTATATGTATAGTAATAATGTATTAAAACCTATACATTTATAAATCTTTGAATTTTCATTTTTTTTTTTTTTATATTTCTAAATTTTTAGTTATTTGACTCCTTTTTAGGAGCCGGGTGTACCACGTCCACTTAAGAAGAGATCATACATCATATTTTTAAAGAGATATATTTGATTTCATTTTTAAGAAAAATATATATACAATACAGATGAGTTTTTCTCAGCTGAATATTATTTTTATACCTTTTTTAATAGACGATTAATGATTATCAACTCTAAAATGATTTTTTAATGTCTTTTCGTTTGTTTTGCGTGTACATCAGAGCCGTAATAATTGACTATTGTGCCCGGTGAAAATCTTAAAAATGCGCTTATTTTGTATAAACACAAAATTAAAAGACTATTTGTTTTTAGTAATCAGGGCCGCTCGTGGGGGTGAAACACCCACTCCCCCTATACACTTTTGGAAATAAGTCAAAAATTAGTTGGTAATTAAAGTGTGTATGGGTAGTCAGCCATCTATATAATGAAAAAGACTGGTATGAAATTTTCTTTGCTTATTTATGTTTTCAGAAAAGTCGGTAAATTAATGTCAGTCGCACCCCCTTCCCATTAATATTTTTTCGAATTGTCCCTGTTAATAACAGATTTTTTCAATATATTTCCTTATATATACAAAAAAATCCGTGACTAATTAATTAGGAAATTTATATCTTAATATAAGTAATTTGCAGATTTTAGAAAATCTCCAGTTTCGTCAAATTGGAAAATTAAGTTAATAAATTATCTTGTGTAATCAAATAAACAATAAATTAAATTAATAAAATAATATCAAGTAGTAGCGTACTTAAAACTCAATTTCATATGAAAAATAAAAAAATTCAAAGAATGACCTGTACATTCCTGATCAAATTTGCTACCGGTAAATAAGTACAAAATACAAATACAACGATTAAATTAAGTATTCTGGTTGAACATTTGTTCATTATATATAAAAAAAAAAAAACAATAATTATAATCATCATTGTAAAAAACTGGCTTTTTCACTCTGTTCATAATCTAATAGACCAATATAGTACCTACCTAACTGTTTCTTCTTTCTCCTTTGAGAATCTGCCAAACATTTTAGATCAGCATCCACCATTTAACTTAAAATATTGCAAACGACTTCGGATTTATCTAATAAAGTTCTACAGATATTCTATTGACTGAAATATTCAGAACATCTCGCATTTTCTTATTTACCTTCCATCCACAACCTTTCAAAATTGACTGACCATTTAAAAAGTTTTAAATATATTTTGAAATTAATTTTCAAATTTATAATCTGAAGTTTGTAGTCGACATTGAGACAGTCGTTTGTCAACCACGGTTAAAAATAAATACGATCCAAATATTTTTGAATCATGTATGAGTATTAAAACTTTTCCTTCAAAATTTGCATATTATACGGTCCTGCCCGAAATTTGCAATCAACCCAAATGTTCTTTAATTTATTATACCATCAATTTAGGATATTTTTTAAAAATGTTTATAAAATATATTATTTAATCGGAAAAGTTCTCGAAAACATTCTCGTTGGTACTATTTACATCTATTCCACAACGATCCAAGTGTTATATATTATGTACGCATATTGCATATTATACTAACTTATGCCCGAATTTGCATACACGGGGTGCTACTCGAAATATCTATATGAACCATCTACCTAATGAATGCTGGTTTATATATAGCTGTTATATAGAAAGATCCGATTTGAAAATTCAGAATTCAAATGTGAAATTTTTATTTTCCTCCTCTCCACGGCGCGTTAAAATGGAATATCGATTTTTTGGGTTTTTCGGCGCCTTTTTGGAATTTTTTGGATTTAGTAGGCACTACCTTTCGTCCCCCTCTTTCCAGAGCCGCTGACGAACATGTTCTATTGTTTTAAAATCATTTTTTTCCGTTTCATCCTACAATATGGTTGGTCGCAGTGAACAACAATACGGATTGATGGAGTTAAAATGTTGAAAAAAAAAAAAAAAAAAAAAAACGTTTCGTTATTTTTAATAGGTACGTTGTATGTATATTATCTATTTTGGATTTTAGCACAATAATAATATTATTATTGTCGTTCGTCGCGTGTACGTACTATACCTATAAAACAGCTACACTATACGTATATTATGTACACTTCACTTATGTAGATACGAGTTGAGAATATGATATTATACTGGTGCCCAAAACATAATATCGTAACACACTACGCGCGACGGTTAGGTAATTAATAAGGGATGTATTTCAGCGCGCGTATAATACTGTTTACGCGGGTTAATGCATATCATAATAGAACATAATAACTATAATATATTATAATACCCACATGGATGGACGTATTTCGGTACTTGTTTCAAGTGTTTCGGCGGGGTAGGGGGTGGCATTCATTAGAACACAAGCTTCCGGGGTGACGCACATAAATAAAGTGGAGAAAAAACGATTTCGTTTGTTTTTCAAAACAGAAAGGAGAAATAATTTTAAAACGGAAAAAAAAAAAAAAAACGTCAAGAGGGTAAAACTATATATAAATGCTCGACGGGGCGAACGCGCGGCGCATATCTCGGGGACCACGCGCGCTTCTGCTATATATATATGTTATGCATATATATATATATATATATACGTATATATATTATATATATATATATAAATGTATATGGTCACCGCACAATAGTCGAGTTCTGTGATTATCACTGTATATTGTGAAAAAAGTATAAGGGCGGCAAGTGTTGTTTAGCAATGCGTGTACATGAATAAAATCCTAAACATATATACACATACGTATATATGTGCGGTGGCGATTCTACGCGGAGCCACTCTGTGTGCGTGTATATATATGAGCACCGGACCGATGACCGTTGCCCAGGTTTTTCTTATACCGTATTCATAATTATATACGTACAATATTCGAAATAATTAGAATTGTAAATTACATAATCCCCGGGCCCAACACCAGCATATAGTGTCCCTTCGAGCTCTGTCCGCCTATCCTTTACTCTTTACACGTATCCTCGGATCCGCCTACGGCCAGGTCCTGTAATTCGTACATATATATATATATATATATATATAATATACATATATATAATATATATATATATATATATATATGTGTGTGTGCGTAATGTGTTCTCGACATCACATTATTATTATTATACGAATGCGATGACGGGGGAGAGAAAGATAAATTGGTCGGTCGAGAGGATATATGATGATGAGCTCCATTCTCCCGGCCGCCGTCGCCTGCAGGACGCCAGAGAGCAGGTATATAGGTTGCCTAACTGGCAAAGGCGGCCGAATATATTACGGCGAGTGGTCCGAGTCCGCGATATATTATAATGATAATACGGTCTCTATCCGTACCCATATATATATACACGAGAAGACAGGACGGCGAAAAAGCACGTAATGCCGTGTATACTTTTCACTTTGTCGTACAAAACCATTATTATATATTATTATATTACCGTAACGTATACAATTACTGCGAAGTCTTCATACGGTCTTACGCGTGATAAGGTAATCACGGTTTTTTTTTTTCTTTTCAAAATTCACTTTTTTTTCCCCCTCCCCCCATTTAGACGATCGCAAAAAATAACATTACACCTAGGTACCGCCCTATAGCTCAAAACGAATTTATACGAATATAAATGGGTACCGACCGCATACTCGCCTGTACGCACGTTTTATCATCGTCTATGGAAACACGTCTCGTCTTCGTCGCCAATAAGTAGTTCACGTCGTTTCTGAATCTCGGACAAAATCCGTCCGAAAAAATTCTTTTTTACTTTGAAAATGTTTAGAAAATCATGAATTTCAATTGTGAATATCGCATTGGTTATTTTATTATTCTAACTATTGGTACATTTTAAAAATTATATTAAAAACCAGAAAAACGATGAGAAATTTTCCGGAAATACACAATAACCAGTCACGGTTTACAGTTTACAATATAAATTACGAATACAATCTGTGTTACTATATATATAATTACTTCTAAATACCTTACGCTATAGGCAATACAGCGCGTCCTGCAACAATGCATATATGTTCTTATCAATATAATTGCTACAATTAGTTATAATTAGCACAGAATAACAAAATATCACCGTTATCATCTGCCGTTAGTACCATTCATATTCTATAAATTATATTTAAATATTTGTCGAATTAAAAAAAAAAAATAATTTGGGCGGATTTTGTCCGGCTCGTATTTTCTGTGCGGATTTTGTCCTACGTTTCTATATAAATCACATTATTTCTCTCTGAACGTGTTCCTTAATATTGCGGTTCTAGACTATTGCAGTGTAGGTTTCGGATAAAAATTATGTCTGCATGAATCATTATGAAATATATCCATTACCTACCCATAGGGAATACTCAAATACCTGTTATTTGTTTACAACAATGTAAGCTATACTCGTATAATGAATATCGGTATTGCACTTTATTTATTATTTACCTATATCTTATGTATTAAGTTTAATTTGGACATTGACGTTGTATTTTCCTTTTTAATAAAATGAAATATTCACTTTCTTAAATAAAGTATTATTTAAAATATTACAAGCTGATGCACCATTTTTTTTTTTTTAAAAGCTGCTGTAATATGCTTCTATAATGCAACGTCTATATCATATTATAAGTAGGTAATAGTATTTACATAAATACGCATATTAATTATAAGCGTATTAAAAGCTAAAATTGCATATTAATTATTTAAACAAAAATTTTACATTATAATAATATGAAGTATTTCGCATACCGATAAATATAATAAATTATAATTTAGTTAAATAACGTGCAATGCAAAATAAATTTATATGACACAATTAACTACAAAAATACAAATATTGCATATTTTATTTTTACTCAAGCCGGTTTAATGATTTGCATGTTATATATGTACTTATAACAATATATACTTGAAGCCTAAGGAAATTATTATTTATTCGATGTTTTAATGATTATTAATAACCAATATATATGTACATATATAAATTAATAATTAAAATATTCCAATCAAATATTTCAAATAAATATGATATTCGATCGTTTAGGCATTTACGTACAAATATGCACATGAAATGAAATGTGTTTGTGTTTATTTCTCAAAATTAATATATATTTTAGTAAAAAATATACAGTAGATACATAATAATCAAAAATAATATTTTACACATCTTTTTACTCGTTATTAATTATATAAAATTTCGCTCAAAGATGTTGTTATTATCGTGTTAAAGTATATATTGTTAAATTTAATATTAAACTAATGTTCACTACTGTATTATGCGTGTATTATGTGGGATTACTGTAAAGAGGGAGCAATAAATCCCTGATGATTAACCACAAGTAAGCTAGGACAGTATAAAACACTAAACGGACTTATTTGATAAAAATACATATATCCAAGAATACAATTATAATAGAATTACAATTTTATTTTTTAATGTGAGTTTTACATTTTGACGATAACTCAAAACAATTATTTTATACGCCTATTAATTGTTTTTATTTTTTTTTGGGGGGGGGGGGGGAAACATGTTTTTACTATTAATATTGCTGTTCATAAATATTATGAATTCAAAATATCTGTATAATATAGACTGTATTATATAATATTATAATAATATCTACTATTTATTATGTAAATCACTAAATATTTCTAATTTAAGTTACACGTGATCTTGTTTTTCATACATATAATTTTATTTATATATAATAGACACATTTTTAATCTTATTAGTAAAATAACAATGTATTGCTGGCTCAGGATGAAAGGTTTTTACATATTTTCTTTTCAAAATCTATACTCTTTTATAGCATATGATTATTATTGTTAAGACACACATTTTAACTTGAAAACTATATTATAGTTTTATAAACATTGTTATTCAGTGGTTTTTTAATTAAAATTTTTAATGTTGCTAGAACTATATTTTGTTATTATTATGAAAAATATAGTAATAGGGGTTTATAAAAAATATTAAGGACTGAACGATTTAAAAAGTTTTTCTTGATTAATTTACATCCCTTACTGGACCCTATTCATATTCCAAGTTATTAATATAATATTAAACATCGAAAAATAATTGAAACGTCTAAATAATCGTAATATATTCTTAAATAACGGTTAAAAAAAATTTTGGCATACGTACACTAAAATTTGATCATACACAAAACATATACGTATGATATGTGTGCAACAAGCTTAAACCTTGCATTTTGGTTTAAATTTACACGAAAATTCCATAGTAAGTATAGCAATTCAAATTCAATAACATTCCTGATAGTAAACTGAATTCGCAAGCCAAATCAATTATTACGATTGCATCTAAACATTTACATTTGATTAAGCTGTATAACAATGTACCTACTATAATTAATCTGTATGAATATTGTATTTTTTTTATATTTTAATTTTGCAATTCTAAATATAATAAAATGATATGCTATATATATATGCGTGTGTTTTAACTAAATGATATTATTCTATTTAAAAAGCTAAATGCGTTATAAAACATATATATATATTATAAGCATCAGAAGCGATTATAAAAGCAAATATATGTAAAACTGCAACATACTTATAGGTATTCATTATTTTTCAAATATAAATTAATTTTATATTAATTGTAGTTAGGTACATAATATCTAATAGTTGTGGATACAAGTTGACTTGTTGTATTATAATATAATCATTAATTGCTAAGCATTAAAAAGTGTATATTTAGTAATTTTTAATAAAAAATTATAAAATAATGTTAAAATGAGTGTGCCATTAAATTATAATAATATATTACTGTGTCTTTTTACCAACATGACTATTACAGCTACAGTTAATCGGTGCACTTTAAATTACAAGATAAAACTACAATTTATTGTTCATATTAAGATAACTTTTAAACTTTTTTAATTGTATAAAGTACCTACTTAATTGCAAGTTTGTAATTCTATAATAATAAATTTTTGATTCTAAGTGGATCAAGAAAGCAATTTAATTTACAATATTGAAGTATTTGAATCTAATGACATTATTGGAATTCAACTAAACAACTAAATATATAATGTGTATCTAGTAATGAATATGATGATTGATAGCTACTATGATATCAGATTATAGATATATACTATGTAATATATAATATATAGATATAAATTCTATGTTTAAAAATTAATATTACACAGCGTTAAATTTCATACAAAAACTAAAATATAAGCATAAACTATATTTGTATTCATATAAAATTATAAATAACTTTATTATAATAAGCTTTAATTAAACATTATATGTATATATATAGATACTTATTAATATTTTTAGCAATATATATATATTATTTAAGATAATATATCTAACTTATAAGTATATACGTAACTTTATAGTTTAAAAATTGAAGTTAAGTTAATTATTTAATCGAGTTTTTTAAACAAATAATTGTGCGTATTGCCTGCACCCTTGCCCCACACTTTGGAATTTTGAAAAAAGTTAAGTTCATGTAATTTTTATATGAATTTGAATAATAATTTTCAGAATTTGTACGACGACCCATTAGCCGCTACAACAAAAATAAAATGTGAGACGTCTCACAAACCCCTCCTAACAAAAATTCGAATTTCAAATATTTTTTTCTCACTATCGTTTTGTACTCTACATTTTTTATGAAATTGTATAATAGAATTACATTTTAAATAATCAAATTTTATGTATGGTGTGGACGGCTGAAAAAACGTCTTGCCATTTACCCTCTTTGGAATTAAAAAAGAAAAAAAAATGTATTCCGTCAATTTGTACATATAATTTGTATGAATTTGTATAACAACCTTAAGAACTTTATTTTACTGCCTATTACAGTATTGGTGTTTATAACGAAACGTTTGTGTAGGTATCTACTTTAAGTTATAATTTTACAAACAGTAAAATAAAATTAGCAAAACTCGAGAAAATTAATAATTCTACTGTTTCTCGACTGTATAATAAATTCGATGGTCAAAATAGTGTTCAATGGCGTAACCCTCAACAAAAACATCAATTAATCTTTATAATGGATTACAAAAATATTGTCCCTATTTTAATTACGAATCTTTTAAAAGTCTTCACAGGACATTTGTATTGGATAAGGGACGCCCTTTTTAATAAATATAACGGTCGCTCTAACCCCATAATAATAATAATAATAATAATAATACGTATACCTATATGGAACGTAGAGAATACGGAATTTGTAGAGACTAAAATGCTTTTAAGAACGTTATAATAATATACGAACACGCTAGTCCTTTTTTCTTCCCCTATATTATATGGCACCGTCAGCAGCCGCCACCGCCGCGAAACACTCGTCTGGGTCGATACCGAGTGAAAATCCATAAAACGGCGGAGCTTTGAACTACGCGCCAGCCAATCTTGTCCCTCGATTCAACCCACCCCTGTCTTTCATCTGTTTTTTTTTTTTTTTTTTTTTTGTGTTCCCTACATTCATTCTCCGCATATAGTATACACTATACGCAAAACGTATAATATATTTTTTATTAAAAAAAAGTGTACCTCGTTACTCCAATAGGGTACGCCACCGTTATTACTTCGGTATATTCTCTCGACGATCGTCTGCCGCATTTGTACCTGTAACGAAAGAAAATTTCGTCGTTTTATCATCCCAACAGTATCTTTTACGTCGATAATTTATTTCAAAACATAATTTACTAAATTTGTTAATTATACACGTAATAATACATAGATATAATCTAAAAAAAACTTTAATTTTTTTTCAATATTCCAACTATTGTTTTATTAATATCAAATGTTTATTTTAATATATATATATATTATATTAGGAGCATTATATGTATGTGTGTGTGTGTGTGTGTGTGTGTGTGTGTGTGTGTGTGTGTGTGTGTGTGTGTACGCGTATACTGCAATATCATAAATAATAATGCCTTAAAATCTTTAAATTTGTTAAAAAAAAAATATAAATACAAAAAAAAAAATCATTGATTAAAAAAAATACATATAGGTGTCAATAATATTTTGGTCTGCGTTAATTGTCACTATTACAGTAGAAGTAACTGTACCGTTGGGACTATTGTTTAATTTATAACATTAGTACGTTTAACATTATATGTAGGTGCGTAGAGAGCCTGAGAGAATATCTACAGAATGAATAATATATCTATTTACTTAAAATATAAATATTATTAATCTAAAATTAAGTTTAAGAGGACGTCGTACCGGCATTTGCAGTCTCCGTCTATCTAATGGGCAATAATATAGCAAAATTATACTACGCAAAACAATAAATGTGGCATCTACGTTTAAATTAGAGTTAAAACGCTTATTACCAATTTTAAAAAAGAGAATATTTTCTAGAAAATGACAAAATCTTCTGTTTGTAAAATAAAGTGTATGAAAGAAGTAACAGCGTTTTAAGTTTTCCTTTTTTTAAAATGCTATAACATCTTTAATAAACAACATATCAATATATTACAAAAAGGATATGTCGTTTTCTGGAAAATATTCTCCTTTTTAAAATTGGTAATGGTTGTTTTAACGTAGACACCACATTTATTGTTTTGCGTAATGTAATTTTGCTATATTGTCTAAGCTATATTCTACGGAGACACAACAAATGCGGGTGAGACGACCTCTTAACAAATTATGAAGAGATTTCAATTTTCAATTCAAAAACTAAATACCTAAACTTTGTATAATTTTTAAATTTATATTCTTTTTTGTTCATTACAATTTGACAATATTTAGAAAACCTAAAGACCATAATTATAATCTGATATTGGAAAACTATTTTAATGTACTGATTTTAAATTCTTTGCAACTAATAAAAACAATTGTGTAAATATTAATATGCACAACAAAATTAAACTATATAAAGATGATGGCTACAAAGGTTGCCTTAGAAAAGTTATTCAAATTACAACTGCTGTTTAGGAAAATCAAGAAAATTCTGTACTCAATACCTTTATAAGACCAGTTTTGATATACGCATGCTAAACATGGTCTACAAAAAAATGAGACGAAGAAAAAATGATAATTTTGCAATAAATTTGTCAAAATTTCAATTATAGATTATTGACATGTCTAATGAGTATATTATATTATAATTAGATATATAAAATATTAATACGAAGTCAGTAACTATTTATTGAGAAGTTTCTTTATAGTTTATGTATAATAATAATTATTATTTATTTATATTAAGCAACATTTAAATATAATTTTAAATGTAGCCCGTAAAAAAAATATTAAAATAATTTGAGTAAACAATTAAAACGAACACTTATAAATATGCTATAATTAATTTTCTTAAAATTATATTTATATACATTTTTATTAAAGTGGTAATAATCTATATAAGGCTTAACATTTTCAATTTTTGTACTGCACATATTTATTTAAACCTATAAAACATTCAGAATCTAAAAACTTATACTTAAAATATTATTAAATTTCGTACTATAGAAAGTGAGTTAGTACTTAATCATACTTTTAGTGTATGCTAACTAGTGATATTTTAATCATGAAAAGATAGCATAATAAATTAGCCATAAGATAATAAATTAGCCAAAAAAATAAAAATAAAAATTACATACGAGCCTCTACTTTTCCATTGCCATCATCTTTCAACTATTTGAGGTCGGCAACCCTATAAGTTCTCAACTTTAATTGAACTTCTGCATTTTTTTCATTTACACCAGTCTTTTTTATATCACTCTCTATCACATCCCACCACTTCTTTTTTGGTCTTTCCCTTCCCATATTGCCATTAACATTTACTTCATACTGCCCAAGACCCTCCCTTCCTTAAAACATACACAAACCATCTCGAGCTATTCTCTCTTACTTTGTCTATTGTCGAAGCCACTCCTATACTATCACTTATATATTCATTTCTTATTTTGTCTTCTCTCTCATCTCCACTACACTCATCCTCTGTTCTATCTACCTATATATTGTTCAAAATCTTAATCGTACATTATTACAGGCCTTATTATTGTCTTATAAAAATGACCGTTTAATCTAATGGGATTTTTTTGTCACATAAAATACCCAACGCTTCTCTCCATTTCATCCATCCACACTTTATCCCATATATATTATGTATTCTTCGAAGCCACTATATTTCTGAAGAACAGATCATAATAATAATGAATTTTTCGACCTCACCTACTTTATCACCACTTATTTTTATTACTTACCTCTCTCTATTAGCTCAGTATTCTCTATCTCTGAAATCATACTTAATATATTCTGTTATGCCTTTACTAATAAATCTTTAATCCTTTACTTTAAAAAGAGCTTTTTAAGTTCACTTCCTAACTACTTTTTCCTACCAGAACTTTGTCATCTGCAAATTGCATTACTGCAAATCGCAAAATACATTTATTAATAGTCATCTTTGATCAAACTTTATTTAAAACTTCTAAAATAGTCTTATCTTTTAAATAGGTTGGTATAGTACAACATTCTAAATAATAATAGTGCAATGTTTATGTTAATACTAGATTGTATAGGCCAGTGCTCGAATTGGGAGGGGGTGTAGTTGGACGGAGCTCCTTTACTATTTTGACAGCTCCCTCACTAATTATATTTTATAGTATAGAAATTATATAGTTTAGTTAGGGGGACGATTTTTTCATGATATTTATAATAAATATAATTTATAAATAAATACATATTATTTAAATCAGGACTAGAATTTAAAACATAATTATTTTCCATTTTTATAATAGTTTACTTTTTATATAATATATTTTGCATAAAGTATGTTAAATCGTTCTAAATGTTATAACGTTGAACTATTATTATAAGAATGTATAAAAAATATATATTAAATTTACTTATATTAAGAACATAATATACCCACTACATATAAAGTAAAGAAATAATAATTTTGTACAGCTATTTAATCTATATAAAAAATAATGAAGGTTTTTTTTATCTAATTTAGTTTTATATTCTGAGCAAAACGAAGAGTGCTTAATATACTTTTAACGATATATATTAAACTTTCCATTACTGTAAGGTTCTAATTTCAAAACATAATAAAAAATAGAATGAACTAAAATACTATTAGTTTGTCTAAAAAATATAGAAACTGTAGATACTATTTGTTATCAGTTAAAATATATTTTTATTTCGGTACTAAAACCGATATTTACTTTAAATAACCCGAAAATGGGATCTTATCGGCGTCTTTTTTTTTGTAGTTTTAAAAATTGGAACCGAAACCATTATTATTATAATAATCCCAAGCCTTTTTCTAAGTATAATACGACTTACGCTTCTATAATATTTAAGAGCTTCGTTTTAAGTAAAAGAGTCGTAGATTATACACGATGATAAAAAATAAATATAAATACATAACACTATACAATTCTTTATCCTAATGGCATATATAGCTTCTATATGTATTTTATAAAATGTATGTATTCTATAAATAAAAAAAATATGATAATACATTTATGTATATTACCGACATAAATATGTGAGAGATTTAATTTGTCATATCTACAGCTGGGTACCTAAATATCTTAATTATCTACATAGCTCTTTTTATTCTTATATGTTAACGGCTAGCATTAATATATAGCGCCTTAATTGTTAGGCTTATCTAATTTTCTAGGTAAAATATATATTGAATATTTATAATTTTAGATTCTGAGCGCAGCGAAGAAGATTTGATTTTACAATGAATTTTATTATGAAGTGTGATTTTTTGTAAGCAAATTTTTAACCAGAAGAACTTGAGAAGCTTTGGCATTGGTATGGTATCGATTGGAAATCGGCTTTATAGATGGTAAGTACACTATATATATCTAGCATTTTCCGAATTTTTCAGTAGTTTCCTTAAAGACGAAAATAAACTTCCTTCTACACAGTTGACGGCATATGTAGTCATACACGGTATGTCTGTATATGAATATATGAACTATACATAACTATACTTACAAACTATCATCTACTGTATAGTGTATGCATAAGTGAAGATATGGGAGGGAGCTTACAGAGATTAGCCCCACTAAATAATTTATTCAAAGCTGAAGCCCCCCCCCAAAAAAAAAAAAATTATAAACTAGTAGTTTTAAGCATGTAAAAAAATGAATCTAATATTGAAATATCTACTATACTTTATTTTGAATATGTTTCCCATTACGTATATTTTAATATTTTATTGTAAATTCTAAATATCACTAATTCATGCTTATTTTCCATTTTGAAATTTTTTTTTTTTTTTGCTTATTTGCCGTAAAACTCAAGCCTCACTATCTTATCCCTTATGGGATAAGATCTTTCTGCCTATGGGTGCAGTCTGACTTACATACATCGTATACAGTATACATACATATATTTATACGGTGTATACCTAGTGATATTTTAAATTAATCGATTGAAATCGGCCAATATTTTTATGTCGCTTATATTTTTATTATATTTTTTGGCTACCTACTAAAGTGTGATTTCTGAGTTATTGTAATGTAATGTGTATTCCTTTTTATTTACCGTTTTCAAACTATTCTCCGATCGTTTTTAGAATCTTCCGTTTCTCGATCGTCCGTATTCTCGCCTTTATTCCGAGTCGAGAAGTTAAAAAGTGTTTCCGAAAACGTCGCGCGGTCGTTATCATTAGACTTTACTCGTGTCATAGTCATGTCCCACTGAACTCTCGAAATCTACTTTTGTTACCTTTGCCAACGTTTTTTGACACCGCGGACGTCTGATTTATATTCATCGGACTTTTTATACCTTTCTTTTATTTCAAATCATGACAGTCTGACGAAGACGTTTGTTACGAATATGTATATAATATTATGTCACGAGATACGGTGTCATCTGTTATCTGAATTGTTTAAACATCTACAAGAAATTTTGACCACTTCATCATCTTGATTAAGTACCTAGCCTAGTAGTTTAAGGCGTTTGTATTATAGAGAGATTAAACAAACTTTAGGTACTAGTCCCAGTTCGAATCCTACTTTGCCAAATTGGATTTTTAAAATTTTTTTTTGTACGTTCATGGAGATAATGAGTATTTGTCCGATATAATATGCACTAGATAGACAAAATCTTAATGCATTTTCTCATTATTTATAATCTTTATTATTTTATAATTGTTATCATTATTTTTCGTTTGTTTGAATTACGTATTATTGTGCTGAGTATCTATCTATTAAAGATTCGATTATTTAATTAAAATGTGTGTTATATTATATCCTAGATAATTCTATATTCGATTTTACAATTTTTTTTTTTTTTTTTTGAGATATATGTAGGTTTTCTCTTGTTGACTTTAGTTGTACAAAAACTAGAAAACGGTAAGTCCGACTAACTGATTCACAAAATAAATACTTATATCATAGTTTTAATTTTTCATAGTAAATTTATATCAAATCGTCGGACATCCGTGGGATATATTACAAAATTTGAATTTAATTTATATTAATGTGTAGTTAGGTACCTGTTTATACAAATCCAAGAATAGTAAGTTTGAGACATTTTTTGACATATTTATCATCCTATTTATCATGAACACTAAAGGGCAATTCTTAGGGACCATCTTCTAGAAAGCGAAGGCCAGTTTCCGTCGCAGACGGAATATTTTTAAAATTAATTAATTAACCATACTATTTCCCAGAAAACTACGATGTCCGAGTATTGTATGAGTCCCGATAAAACACTGAGGTATATAAATTTGTACTTAAAAGAAGTTAGTTAGTAGTAGTAGTTAATAGTCAAATTAAATGTCACACTGACAAAAAAGTTGTAGAACCAAGCTACACCCACTCAAAATGAGTTGCACAGAAACGTAGTCATACTCAAAAGGAATCGCACTGACAATTAATAGTCTCACGCGAAAGAACAACTCGTACTTTGTGTGCACTCAAGCTATAGTATAATATGATATAATGACATTAACATTTTCAAAATTTCTTAGGTCTTATAATTTTTTTAATTGGGAACCTATATATTTTATGGGTATACATGATAAATTATATTACACTGATATACTATATTTTCTTAAAATCATTTTTCAAATACCTACTATGATTAAACTTTGCTTACAAATGTAAAATAATAATACTATGCATTAACGCCTATGTTCGAGGACCGAAGGGACCAATACTATCACCATTTGTATCTGCATAGCTTTTTTTTTTTTGTTGTTATTTATAGTTTTAATCGATAAAATTCATACTCGTACATATCTAGTACCTACACAATATTATATTATATATTTTGTATATAGTTTATATATATTATTACTTATATTATTTAGGAATATTTTATGATAATTACACACATATATATAGCTGCGTTTAACGTAGATAATATCGTAATATTATTGTTGTCGTGATGTTTAAACGCGCGTGCAGGCGAGTAAAAACGTTTTACGGCGGCGACGCGACGTTTTCGGCGTGCGTTTTTCCCGTGTTGAGTTCGGCGGCGCGCGAGGGTTGGAAAAATGGCCGCTCTCCGTCACGTCGGTCGGACGCGGTAACCTTCGTCCGGCGCCGCGATCGCCGTCTATTGGTCGCCGGGCACGCCCTGTGACTACCGCCGCCACCCCTGGTCGATCCCTACCCCGGCGGTGGTTGTACACACGCCGCCGCGAGGATTTTTACCTTTTGCACCCTCTCTAGCGCACTTGATTATTTGTGTTTTTTGTGTTTTTTTTTTTTTTTTACTTTCTTTTCACCGCTCTTCCTATTATATATATATATATATACCACCACCGGATGCTATATCGGCTGTTTGAATATAAAGACGCTTTCAGGGGGTGGAGAGGATGAGTTTGGGATGAAAATTTCGCCAAAAATGAATAGGCTTCGACGACGACGCCTAATTATTACTGTATACACACCCCTATATATATATATATATATATGCACCCTTATCGTTTTACACGATTTTGCAAAAAGCCCAGACATCATACACCCACGCACGCACAGTATAGAGATATGTACATGCTACGCTTCTATATCGCCTGTAGAATAATGAATCACATTGGAAATGTGGATTTTGTCAATTATTATAAACATGTGTATAACTGTATATATATATATATATATATATATAAATTGACAATGACTGCGCGACGTGATCGGCAGGGCCGAATTTAATGAATACGGTCGATTGGGTCTGCAGACCCTCTCGCCCCTCTTACTGAAAATAAATTAAGACCTTCATAATATTCTTGCATAGGTAATTAGGTTAGGTTATATTATATGTATTTTAAAGGTTCCTAATATTACTTTCAGGCATGATGAGCCATAAAAGTTAAACATCAATAACTTTATAAGAAAAGTCATATTATACATACTAGCTGCAGCTGTAGTAAGCTCACGTTTTTTGACAAAACTTAACAAGTTGGAAATAACTTTGTATATCATATATATATATTTTTTTTTTTTTTAATTGGTAAATTGTTAGTCAAAATGTAGGTCTAACATGGTCATCTGTAAAATTAACTTAAAATTTATATCAAATATTTAATGTAGGTATACTTATTGGAATCTTGACACATATAATGTCTAGTGTAATACTAGAATGTATATTTGGTAGATGCTATTTATGTCCATAAACGCATTATAGGCATTAATTATAAAGAGAACTTCGAATATGTACCTATATATGCAGGACATTTAAATTTTTTTAAATGTAACTTACACTGTAATAATTTAAGTATTTTATTTCTAAATTTATTTTAAACGGCACCGGAAACTTTTCATAGTCAAGAATAATTAAACTTTTTGATTTTTAAAACACATTATTTTTGTAAATACATTTTTTTTATATTATACTTACAAGGATTATTATTATTATTATTAAAATGTTTATATTAGGTATTGAATATACCTAAGTATTAAATCTATAATACCAATTAAATATTTTATTTTGTAGAAGCAGAAGAAAGTAATAATAAAAATAAAATTTTATCTCGATTACAGTGTGTAGCGTGGGAAACGGCTATTTTGAAATAAACAGTAAACCGTTATTGAATATGGAATGTATTACAGCTGAGGTAATTTTCCCTTTCATTTAAAGTCCTTCTCGGAAGTTCGTCTCCATATTTTGAGCAGATTTATATGGATTTCTACGATTATTTGACAAGTTGCGTCAATTCACTATTTAGATATTCTTAACTTACATATGTACATACATACATACATACATACATATACAGGGAGCTCCAATGTAAAAAGTTGCATGTTGATAGATACGGTGAACGAGGAAATAGTAGAACATCAATGAATCGCGAAATCACTCAATATTAGGAAATAAAGTTGAGACCATCATCTTGTTGAAACAAAAAATATTGTCTAATGATTTTCCCACTAAAAGATAGCCAAGGATACCTATTTGATGGAATGAAGACAGTTATGCGACAAAACACCCTGCAACTCCAAAGAGATCTGCTTGAAATAGTGGACGCCAAATTGAAAAGACTTATTAGAGGATGTACTTATTTATCTTTATATAGTTATAAATGTTTCCAAAATTTAACGGTATACTGGTTATCAGGGACTAGAACCTTAACGATTTTATAGGTTCTGGTTCGGTTCGTGAAATTTTGAATTTTGGTTCCAATTCCGATTTCAGTTAATATCGGTACGAACTGGTTCTTAAAATTATCAACATTCAGATTATATACCGTGAAATGATTAGGGATTTAAAAATTTGTTTAGCCAGCTCCATCCGACAAGTGTGTTTATTTACAAGTTTTATTTTTATAACAAAATATTAATTTTTATTTTGTATTATTGTAAATAAGATTGCAATTGGTTGAATATTGTGTTATTAATTTTGTAACAAATTGTAGAATTTTGAGGTATTTAAAGCCAAATAGTTGGTAAATAAGATTTTAAGAACTGAAAAAATTTAATATAACGTTATTCATGCATTATTTTAACTAAATTTAAAAAATCGGCCAGAAAAAAAGTATTTTAGTTTCTGAGCGTAGCGAGGGAGCTAATAGTTTTACAATGATATTTTAAAATGTTTTGAAATTTGTAAAATTTTCTGCTAAATCATATTGTATACTATACTTATTAATGTATGTACATAGTTCTTTTATACATAAATAATTATATTATCTAACTGTGTATGTTATATTTACATCTCAATATAAAAATAACCCTAATAAAATTGTTCATAATGGTATATAACTTTATAATAATAATTCATTTTTTATTTATATGGACGACGTAGAAAATTGATTTTTCCATGGTACATATTTATCGAAAAATTATCATCATCATATTATTGTCTTCTAAAATTTCCTATAACCTACATGCTGTCCAAAATATCTTAGTTTTGATTAATATGACATACCTATAGCTATTATAATATAATAATACACTCTGATACAATAATATAAAACAAGTCACTGCACATGTAAAACACGACAAAGTTCATAATAAATTGCTTTTGCAATTATATGCAATTATATTTCGTAAACATTATTGAAAAATAACAGGTAGGTGTAATAATTTCCCGTAGGTACTTCCGACAATAGTACAAGGTAAACCGTTCAGACTGGATGGCGAAAAGATTGCCAGTGAGACAAGGCACACTTACAGAATGAAAATTAGGAATTTTAAAACAGCTTAAAACTATTCAGTTGTAAAGATAAAAATTTTATTAATCGTGATGATAGTCATAACATAAAAAAAATTCAATGTAATTTGAAACTTTCAAAAAACCAGTAGGAATCCAAAAGAATCAACATTTTTAATTTTACACTTTATAGGATTCTGGTTCCGGTTCGGGTTCAATAAATTATGAAATATTGATTCGAATATCGGTTCTAGTTCTTGAAATAGCTCCAGGAACCGGTTGTTTTGGGTTTGGTTCCAGTCCCTTATGGTCATTAAAAAAAAAAAAAATTGCTTCAAGTACTAAAATATATTTCAAAACATTTTTTTTCTGCATAAATAGTTTCATTAAAAAATTAGTTTTTTGGCCTTTTTCAATAAATAAATAATATTTACTATCTAGATACTGCATAAATTGATCGTTATTAAAATAATTTAATGATGTTTATAATATAATATCATATGCATATGTGACAATTAAAAAAAAAATACTTTACTTTTCGTGGGAATCCAAAATATATATTATACAGCAAATAATTAATGTTTTTTTATATAAGTATAATGTCAAATTTATGGGAGGGGGGCGAAATTGCTATTAGCTATTTATTTAATTTAATAAAATTTATTTAATTGCTATTATATTGAATGTTGAGCATTAATTCAATTTAGATTTTTTTTTCCATAAACTTCGTAATTGGTATATAATCATATCAATATTATATATATATTCTTAATTTCAGCTTATATTGGAGTTATAATTTTAATTGTATTTATATACAATAGGTCTGCAAGAGCCAACGATTTTCGACCCGACCAGGTTCAACAATTGTTTTCCTGAGCCCGTCCCTGTCTGGTCCGAAAAATTTTATGAAAAAGCCCAGATCCGGTCCAAAAAAAGTTAAGCGCTTAAAAAGACCGGTTTTATATCTTTGTAAAAAAACACTTGTCCGGTTCGGTCTAAAAAAAATTTGTTAAAAAAACCCAGGTGGAAACAAATTTAATATGACCTCACGTTCTTTGTTTGTTGTAAAGGGTAAGTTTGATATATAATTTATACCTACTTAGCAAATTCATTATTATCGTTATTATTTAAAAAAAAAAAAAAGTATAGGCCCGGCCCTTAAAAAGCCCTGTTCGGCTCTAACTTATTTTTTCAATATCCTGGCTCAAAAAATCTTACAAAAAAAAAAAAAGTCTAGATACTGTCCGAACGATATTCTATATGACTTTAAAAAATCCCAGTCCGGCCCGGTCCGAGTTCAGTACGGGCCAGGCTTTTTGAGGGCCGGACCGGGCTGGCCCGACATTTGCAGGTCTACTTAGTGTATACACACGTTTGTTAATTCTAAATCATGATTTTAAGACGAAAATATGAAATCACTTACCCTTCGATCGGCCAACATGTCGATCGGTTACCCGTCGTCGTCGTCGTCGTCGACTTGTCGTCGGCCGAACCGTAGAATCGATACAGAAACAGAATCGAACCGTCCCCACGGCTTATATACACAGGACCGAACAATAAATATATTATACAATATAACATCCTGAGGTTATTATTATCCTTCGCCCGCCAACACAATATTACGCATACCATATACCCGGTCAGTATACTATCGGTATATGTATAATATCCATATGTATATGACGATAAACACGTATTATAGGGGGTGTATATAAGTCTCTCACGGTGCAAATAGTGTTTGTTGCGTTTCGCGGGGCTGGATGGTGCCCGCGCCAGGACCGGTTCGCCCGGTCCATAAACGCCCCGACGACTCCCACGGTGGCCCGGTCCGCATTGTCCACCCTCCCGCGCGAACGCGTCATCTTCTTCCCACACATATTACCATATGTGAAGGAATTCACCCCGTTCGCGCGCCAACCGCCCCCAAAACAAGGCAGTCGCCACCTCGTCTTTTTATACGTATAATATACATATATTATATATATATATATATATATATATATATATAGATGATATACATTTGTCCGTATGGAAATTTCACGGAGATTTTGCAACGAACCGGTTTTCCGAGATCGTAACGGATTTCCCGCCAAATTGTGTTGTTTTTTTTTTTCTACGTCTGGCCAGGACGCAGGAGCGTGGGTTCGAACAATCGACGACGGCGGTCATCCCGACACTTAAACATTCGTTATTTTTATTATTATTATTATTATTATATCGTCATCTTTTTTTTTTTTTTTTTTTTGATAATCTATTGTATTATTTAACGACTCAGTTTCGGCATTACATGGGGTTGCGGACATTGGTCAACATTAATTCGTGTAATATATTAATGTTACCGTATTCGAATTGAACTCGGTACGGAACAGTTTCGGTTATGTTTTAAAACGATCTTTTGACTACCCGTAGGTTGTCTCTAAAGCTGATTATTGGTTATTCGCTGAAGCTGCAGGTTTCGCCATATCCCGACCAAACAGCAGTGTTATAGGACAAATTTATTCTTTAAACGTATTTACATTTCTGTATACAAACTTGTATTTATTACTACGATGTTTATATATATTTTATGTTCTCCTAAAGACTAACTATTCAACTAGAAACATATTAGTCCAATCGCTTTACATTCACATGTTTTTGAAAAACTATTTCATTTTGGTGATATTCTCAAAAGATAAATTTGCAACTTTGCCAGTAGTTTTTCACCCGAAAAGCTACGGAAAGAAACTAATTGTTTATTATTTTATTATTCCGTAATTTTGTAATTCCGAAGATCTAGCTTTAGAATCTTAAAATGTATGTTCATTACGTATCTACTAAAGTATTTTTAGTATTTTTTAAACGCATGCATGAAATTTAGAAATGAATTGCTAATATTTTAATTATTCTGTACAGTAAGTTAATATATTAAAATCGAAACTGAAATTGTTAATCTTGTCAATAATTATACGAAAAATATGCTTTGAAACGTTTTAAAATCAAAATGTTAATTAGATCCGGGTATTATATAAAGAGAATTTATATAGTACACAGATATTTTTTTTATAATTTGAATATGTGTGAGGAATCATTTTTCGCAAATATTGTGGGTGTATTAATAAATAATATATTTTCA
>JAIPRL010004240.1:0-39904 GCA_025469235.1 Pemphigus obesinymphae
TCCATCTCTTTATCACTTCTTTTTCCTTTGTTAACACCCTCCTATCCTCATCTTTTATACACCAAACATTTTTAAAGTCCCTGGACTGTTTTTCTCTTTCCTTAGCCAGCCTGTACACTTCTTTTTCTCCTTCTTTAGTTCCTAACCTCTAATACAACTCATCATATTTCTTTAATTTAGCTTTACTCACTGCAATTTTTGCTGCTTTAGATAAACTTTTATACTCTACCCAATCCTCTTTATCTCTGTTTTGCTGCCATTTCTTAAACTGTATTTTTTTCTTTGATATTATCTCCTGTACTTTTTCTGCCCACCACCATGTTTACTTATCCTGTGGCATATTACCTGTACTCACGCCCACGACTTCCTTAGCAACTTTCTTAACACCCTCTGCTACCTTTTCCCACATTTCGTTTATATTCCCTTCCATGTTCTATATCCCTGTCCCAATTAGCTTTCCTATAAATACTTTATCATTCTCACCCGTTAGTTTCCACCACCTAATCCTCGGTTCCTTAATTATATTTTTCTTTTTGTACACCCTCTTTTTCCTACACCAAATATCTATAACCATTAACCTATGTTGTGCTGTCACACTTTCCCCAGGGATCACTTTACAGTCCTTACACTGTTTCAAACCCCCTCTCTTTGAACCTATTAATAATAAACCTATTATATAATATAATAAATTTATAATAAATAAAATAAAATATATACAATTTATTATTTAATAATTTTATAATATACTCTTATATATATATACTAGATTTCTTTTTGTATAATAATTATACAAATAAATTAATATAAATTATTATTATTATTATTATTAATTTTAATTTTTTATTTTTTTTTGAATCATATCGATATGATTCGAAGAAAAAATATTTTTTTTTTATACCTACCTAAAATCGGTCAATATTAAAAAAAAACATTATATTGATGGAAATTGATGATGGAAAAAAATTACAACAATACGTATTGAAGTTTGATTGTAATAATAGCAATTTCGGTCCGCAAATTATTTTCATTTTATCCTTAAAAAAACTAATAATTCAGTGTTCGGAGTTATCTGTTAGTTGTTACACTTGATCAAATCCGCGCAATGTGAGTGAGTCAAGGAAAAGTCCAATTCGTCCATATTCGAGCGTATTCCGATAAATTGGCAAGTGAAAATATATACGTAGATACTGATAGTTGGATTACGTTTCACAATTCACACGATGTCAGCTGATTTCTACTAGGATGATTTTATATCTCTATGTATCGGACTATTTTATTTTATTATTATATTACTGTTTCGGACAGTTCATATGTCGGACCCTCAAGGATTAAACCATAGACAATAGGCGCGTTTTCCCGATTAACCTGGTTATGTTATTTTATCTTATCTCTAACCAAACATAAGGCGTGTTTTCGCGATTAACCAAATATAATTTGGTTACTGAATTCTATAAACAATCAGTTTTGGTCACAATAAATTATAACCGATCTAA
Organism: Pemphigus obesinymphae; assembly: GCA_025469235.1. NCBI lineage: Eukaryota > Metazoa > Arthropoda > Insecta > Hemiptera > Aphididae > Pemphigus > Pemphigus obesinymphae. The sequence goes on from JAIPRL010004240.1 coordinate 1,494, forward strand.
TGGAATGGTTATTATGTTTGGTTATAGATAAGCAAAATAACATAACCTGGTTAATCGTCAAATTGATTCCCGTTTGGAAATGGGTCTACCACACATAAGAACCGAATAGGTTCCCATTTGGATATATGTCTAATTATAATATTACTGTACTCCCATATGGGAGGCTAATCATCGAAAATCTTGTTTACTGTAAGTGTTAACTCATTTCGGTCGATTATTTAAAAAAATCACGTAAAATCTATATAGTGAGAAAAATAATTGTTAAAAATCAATGTGTCCAGTACATTTTTACTCATTTACCTTAATATTATTATTGATTATAAATAGTATAATCAATGCTAATTGCTCAATAACTTTACACATAGAATAGTATTATGTATGTAGAAATAGGAAGGGAGATGAAAAACTTTAACTGTAGAAAAATGTGAATAACTACATTTTGTTAAAATTCGAGAAACTTAATTTACTGTGTAATTTACTTATGTATGTGTGTCACTATCTGCCACTATCTGAATAATAATGGATTGAAAACGGATCAATTCGGTATCAGCCACCGATTTATCAAACTCGAGGCATTTTATTTCAGTTGTCAAGTCAGGAAATTCCGTGAGTCTTAATCTGGTTGCTAGTTATGTAAATGTATAAAGTCAAAAGGCAAAGTTAAGATGTCCAAGATGTGGATGTGACTTTATTTTACTGAATGGCAATCTTACCAGAGCATCAGGTCCCTGCGTAATTATACGGTATCAAAGACTTATTGAATCTACACCGAGTACAGTAGAATGTACATAGTTTTTTTTAATGGGGTGGGGGGGAGGGAATCAGTTGTGTATGTATAATATATACGTACGAATCGAAACCAGGAAATCTTTGGGACAAGTACTGTTGGAAGTTACGCACAAATTTGAGAATAATGTATAACTTTAAGTGAATTTTAGTTTATGTGGGAAGACAACTATCACTGCAGGTAAAAGAAGTATATAATATATACATTTTATCATTTTTATGAATCTGGGTTAAAATATTCAAGCTGCAATAAATATTTTATCTTTATGAAAGTGTATGAAAGTGCATGCAATTATCATAATATAATATAATTTAATATAATTAATGTAAATAATGTAGTATTTATAATAACCTCTTCATAAAAATAGGTAGAATACTGGCCGTCATTGTTACGCCTTACTGGTATTTTTGATAAAAAATTAAATTATTTTTTCAAAACTTTACTTGTATAGCTTTACTTATACGTAGGGTTAGGGTTTTAACTTTTAATAAAAATTAAAAACTGACAAAGTTACAATATGATTAAAAAAAAAAAAAAATTATAAATATTTATTAGTTAATTAATAATTAATTAAATTATTAATAAATCAAAAAACCCATTTACTTAATTAAAGGTATAGCTTTTTTTGAAATATCCAGTAAAAATTTCAATAAGCTATAAGCTAGGTACTTTAAACATGTAATTAAAAATAAAAACCATATAGCCTATACATATATTACAAATCTTAATTCTAATATTCAATTATTTATAGCTTTGGATAAAATATGAATTTAACTTAGATTTTATAATACATCTATAAAAAATAAATATTCGAATTTTTAAATGTTCACAGTGATGTATTTCCGTAATTATTTTTTTTTATCGTTTTTCTTCGGATGAAGAGAAAATTATGTTTTATTATAAAATATAGATATATGTAATATAACTTACTAATGAGTATGTTATGACATTATAAGTATACTTACTACTTATATTTTTATAATTAAAAATCGATGCTTTGGATGATACGAAAATCCTAAATATTTTTGAAATGTTCATATAACGAATTTCTCTTAAAATTATTTCCCTATAATCTGTGCGCATGTGTCTAATATTGTGTACATTTTAATATCAAATATAAATTCAAGTGATAATGATGGAAGTTATCAGTGATAATAATATAAAAACATGATATTTTAATAATACTTTACTTACCTAGTTACTTAAAATAAGATTTGGCGATACATATTATTTTCTATTCTCTTGAGAAATTAATTGTTTTGTAACTATAATAAAAAATATATGGCATAATGTTTTCTTTTTTTAATTAATTTAATAAATTATGAATTAAATTATTATATTGTTGTCAATATACCCATAGGGTTATACCTTATTAAAAGTAGGAACACGAGAATCCGTTTCAGTTTATTTTATTTTTATAGGCTGCTTACTTGTCAATTATTTAATGTTCTAATTTTAAGTTCTCTCGTTCTTTTGCGATAAGTTTTCTAATAATATTAGATTCACAAACAATGTCCATGTCTCTTACAATAGTTAGATATGTACCTATTATCTATACTTGGTTATGACGTTTGTATTTCAATATATATATATATATTATATTATGTGCATACTGCATAGGTTACAATTTAGATTTATTATTACAGACACTGAGATATATGCACATTTTTAAAAACGTTAACAATACATTTTCATTGTGTTTTCGTCTCAAATTTATAAAAAAAATTTTATATAAATATTTAAACTTATATTTTTACATAGGTAATTTTATATTGTTCAATTATCATTATAACTATCTAAATACCAGGAAATTTAAATCGTTCGAACGTCACGTTTAACTTAATGATTAATATGCCAATATGAAAACATTGAAAATACCGTAGGTACTTATAAACCTACACGACTTGTAATAATAAAGTACATATAAACCAAAATCAAATAGTTAAACGACCGGCAGACAGCATTGAGCAAGAATAAAATGACTATATACAAACAGGGCCGTTCTGAAGATATTTTTTTTGTGTGGGAGGTAGGGGGGTGAAAATTAGAAAAATATTATAAGACTACTCTTCAAAACATAAAATAAGTAAAAAAAAGTAATCAATTTTTTTCCCATTTTTCCGACTTAAAATTTCGAAAAATACTTCCTTGCTGCATAATTTTCCGACAAAATTCCAAAATGTAAATAAGCAAAAAAAAAAAATACATCATCGACTTTTTCTACTATTTGCCGACTGAATTTAATTTGACAACTGAACATAATTTTGCCCAATGTTTTCCGAAGTTGGGGGCTTTTAACTCGGTAAATTATTTAGTTGGTGTATGTCAAATTCAATGTTAGTTAAGATTTATTTTTGTTATCTTTGTTAAGATTAATGTCAATGTATAAAAAATCTATTTATAATTTATTATAAAAGTTACAATTTTATAATTCTTTCTTTGTAGACAGAACAATAAAAACACCAAATTATAAAATAATAGTTCGTACAAATTTGAACAACAAAATTGAAAATATAATATATACTCTTTTAATGATACGAATTTATTTCTTAAACGAGTAAAAAGTAGTATCTGCAAACTAGAAATATTTTTATCTAACGAGTAGGGTTGGGTTTTTGACCGGTCAAAATCTTTCATGAACAATTGACTAAATTTTGCCCGGTCAAAATGGTTAAATTCAGTCAAAATCAGTCAATTTTAATTTATTTTTATTTTTAGTTCTAATGTTGTATTCAAATGAAAAAAATGTATTAAAATTTTAAAACCATCAAATAATATTCATTCTAAAATATATTATATAATATAATTCTATTCATTTAATAGTCACTAATGATAAACAAAAAATAAAATACTGATTTATTTAAACTTTTAAAAAAAAAAAAATCAACTTTCAATTGTAAAAAATTAAACAAATTAAAATAACAATCTTATACAGTCTTAGTCTTATACAGTCTTATTTTAGTTGTTTGTATACTTAAAATTTTAAACCTAAGTTAGGTTAGGTACTTAAAATGAAAAATATTTATAACTAGGTAGGTACTTCAAATGAAAAATGTAATAATTAATTACTGTCAATTTGCACATCATTCTCAATGTTCCCACTATCAGTATCATCTTCAATTTCAGTAGAAATTAAAATTGGATCCTCTGTATCTATTCCCATATTTTTCTGCAACCGAAGGTTATGGTAAACAGATGCTAATTTCCCAGCTGTAGATATTTTCAATTTGTTACGATTTTTTGAATGGATCCGAATGAATATCATTCAATATCAACATAAATGTGTTCCGGAAAATTATCAAAATAAAAGTAATTCCCTGGGAATGACATTCAAAATTAATTTATTTCGAATAATTACTTCCAAATATTTTCCAACTTTTTACGGTCGTCCGTACAAAATTACAATATTGGACATCAAATACGTCGAAAAATAATCTTAAAGTAAAACTATAGAAGTTTTTTTTTTTTGACCGGATTTTGACCGGTCGAAATCTTTGTGGTCAATTGACCAGATCTTGACCGGTCAATTGACATTATGCCATCCCTACTAACGAGTGACTGTGATTTAAAATATTTATTGTGCATATTCGCGCGGAAAAATGCAATGTTACAAGAAAATACATACAATTTAATTATATTTGGATTATTAAACACTTCATTATCAATTGTAGTTTAGCTGAGACTTAAAAATTAGGTTAATATATATAATTAATAAGATTAATTTTTAACTATTTAATTAAAAATTTCAAAAATTGATTAATATTTATTATTTTATACGAACTCGTAAATGTATTGTAAATTTTACATTTATTTTACAATTATATTTATTATATTTCATAATACAATAATAATTACCTTTGATATTTTCAAAAATCAATGTCATAAAATAGATACATATTATAATATTTGCTATTGCATATAAAACTATATGTAGGTATATGATGAAATCCAGTGCTGGTAGTAACGTAACGAAAATTACTCGTTACTGTGACTTAGTTATTTTTTCGTGTCACGTTATGATAACTTTGTTATTTAATATTTGTAGTAACGTAAGATTAACTGCGTTAATAATTTATAAGTAATTTTGTATAATAATGCGTTACATTTATATAAATAAAAATAAAAATAAGCACGTTACGTATAGGAAAAGCCGATATTTTAATGATTGTATGATTTTATAATAGGTAGGAGTAGGCATAATATTATATTTTATAATATTTAACTAACGATCATACAATTAGAAACAAATGAAGATATTTTTGAAATTTTATACTGTTATTATTATTTTAATTTTAATTTTTAGATATTTAAAAATATTAAAAGTAATGTCATTACTTTCGAGTTAAAATAGTCTAATGAACGCTATTACTTTTGTATTTAGATAATGAAAAAGTAAATTTATAGTTGTCTTTTATTTTTTAACTAATTATTTAAATTAGTTAGTTAAATTTTAAAAGTATTTTACTCAGCACTGATTAAATCGTTAAAATGCCAAATTATAATATGGTTATAATATCTAATATCTAAATCCTACTTATGATATAATTAATATAAAGTAAACTACTATAGTAATATAATATAATTCCTATATTCCTAACGACAACCATATGTAAACCTTATATAGTTATGTACTTATAACTTTTTATAAAAATAAATATATAATATATAAAGAAGAATATATACTGAGAGTATTCAAAAGAAGATTATTAGTAACAACTAGTTTCGACCGTAAGTCATCATCAGGTTACAAATTAATAATAAAAAACAAAAAAAAAAAAACAAATACAAAAAAGATGACAATTAATAATTATAATACATAGAATAAACTAATAATAAGAAACAAATTATTAAATCATGACTAGTAAGATAGATGTATTTAAAACAACTGTTTAGAAAATGATGTATCGTTGTCTAATATTATTATTATTATTATTTTTTTTAAAAATATTATTAAAAACTATTATGTTTTACATAATTATAAATGAGAAATTCTTCTAATACTAAATTAACATCCATATTTTTTTGATTATTTAATATTATTAAGTATTTTTCTATATTGAAATGCATATGGTGATTATATTCCAAGACGTGCTTAGAAAAATTAGATTTAGGAGAATTTTCAAATTGTATTTCTGAAATATGTTCTTTACATTGAATTTTTATACCTCCTACTAGTTTGAAAACTTTTTTAAAACTAGTTTTTCCAATGTAAATTTTTTGCAGCTAGTAGCTACATAAACGTAAACGCCATAATCAATATAATTAATAGAACATTTATTTTTAAACTTTTAGGACTTATTGTTTAGGGTTTCAATTGAATTATTATTGGTTTTTAATTAATTAAATTTATTTATTATTAATTTCAAAATTATTACTATTGTTATTTGAAATATTAACAAATTTATCCATTAAAAAGTTATTATATTTTATAGAACAATAATTAATTGAATTATTATTAGGTACCTATAGGTAGTATATTAATATAGGATTATATAATTTAACTTTAATTTTTTTGTGAATTTTCTCGATCGTATTTATATAAAAATTATTTTTAATTCCTATGTTATAAATTATATTAAATTCATAGTTAGATTTGTTTAAGGGAATACACTCGAGTCTAATGTCTATATAATATGGAATTAAAATAAGAAAATGTTTGTGAAAATAAATGATTAGAATCATTTGGAATCATCGTATCAATTTGAATGGGTTTTCGCTTTATATATGGAAATTAAAGTGTAAATTGGATTTCTTTTATTAATTCTATTTAAATTGTTAACCATAACTTCTGACTGTCTATTTGTACCTTTGAATAAAATAAAAGTGTGTGTCATCGATATATCTGAAATAAATATTGTTAATATATTTTCTGGTAAAAAATGTAAATCGATTCATAATTTTGAGCGTATAATTTAAAAGCACTTAGAGGATTATCCATGACAAACCCATCATTTTGAGAATATACAATTATATTATATTTTAAATCATTTTGGTTGATTAAAATATTGACGGAATGAATAATTTAATTAATTTCTTTATTATTAAAGCCACTATATATTATATGTATGTTTATCTTTGAGTATATTTATAATGCTCCGAGTTTTGGAATAGATGTAAGGTTTTTTTGAATCTATAATGAAATCATTTTGCATCCTGGTACAACATTAACGTTGTTAATTTTATCCTTAAAATCGGAAGGGTGTATTCTTTATCGAGTGATCTTCGGTCGTAATTAATTTACGTGTGATAAATGAATCTAAATACTCGGATAAATGATAATTATGATGGAGCAGTTTTAAAATGTATAAGAGGTGGAATAGAATGATTTTCTTTGTGTAACCGACTTTTTATACATTTTATGTTTACCTAAATATTTATATTAATTACAATTAAACAACCGATTGCTCAATAATAAAAAGTACATACGATTTTATAGATAAAATGAACACAGTCAATATTGTAATGTTTCATGATTTCATGATTTTTAAAATTTAAATTTTAAATACGATTTATTATGTGGTTATTTATGTACGTTGGAATGATAATACCCGATACAATAAAAGCGTTTATTATCGTCTCTTCGCGTACAAAATCCCGAAATCCAACGAGCCGCCCGTCGTCTAACCTAACCTCTTATTCACCCCTCCCCTCCCACCGGATGACAACAAAATCCCAGACAAAATATTGTCTTGCACCGTGACGAGCGTATACGGTTGTGGTGGGGGTGGGGGTGGGGGGGGGGTGGTGCGAGCCAGGGATGGTTTTCATATAGGTATAATATAATGATATCGTGTTCAGACCGTAAGAATATACCCGGTATAATAATAAAATGTATTATTTTTTCTTTCTTTCGTATTTTATTTTTTTTTTCTCCCCAAAAATATATCCTCTATGTAGGCGATAATAATAATAATAATAATAATAATAATATATTATATTATTATCGTCTTACGTACCATATTATAGTATAGCCTGTGCCGACGGTGCGTGCGTGCATTTCGAATAAACCCATCGCCGTGTGTGCCTCTGTACAGGTACCCGTGTTTATAATTTTCGTGTTTTTTTTTTTTTTTTTTCCTCGTCAAATATCATTTTGCCCCACCCCGACGTCCACACCCGAACGCCCGTAGTACGGACACTGTGCCCATCTTAACCTGAATATTACCTGTTGAACGGCGGCGGCGGCGGCACGGCATGCCACACACCGCATTGTTCATTACATTACGCTCAGTCGGTGGCCGCATTCCGTACCGAACGGTCGTCGTCGTCGATCGCGTTCGTTCGCGCCAAAGTCGGTTCGTTCGTTTGTTTGTTATTTTCGTTATTATTTTCGTTATTATTTTCGTTTAGCGCGTGGAACTCTTTTATCCACCAAGTTTTTCGCGTTTATTTTTTTACTGCATTCGGTTTTGTCTTTGGTGTTTTTCGAAAACGAAAATTTTTCGTCACGCGCAGGTACGAATGTGCGCGAATAGTGATCGGTCGAAAGGCCGGGGATAAATCGCGCCGCGTCCCAAAAACCTATGATATTATAGGTAACGAGTAAGTACCCGTTTTACACATTTTTCCAGCCTTTTCTAAATACTGTATCTTTTGCATACCATTGAACTGAGACAACACCATTTATTTTTACCAATATGTTCTCGTATATATGTACATAACGTTGACTTTTTGCTGGCCGTTGCAAAAATGTGTTTAAAGTTTTGCCATTCTTGCATCCTTCCATGTATCTACTCCCATTGCCATCTCTCCCCCTCCCCCCCAAAAAAATATAATATATATTCCGAATAATATGTTTCGCAGGACATTTTAAGTAAAACGACTTTTTATTAACTCATTATCACCGGATATATATAACTATAGAAATAGGTATAATATATACGAATAATTACCCTTGAAAATGCCGTACAGCATTGAACGTAATTCGATATGCTTACACATTGAAGACTGAAATAAAACGGATATTTATACTTTCAATAATAGATAGGTACGCTTGAATAATATTCTCTACTTAACTACCTACTTATGCAAAAGCCAAAATACGAAAAATCGTTGCAAATAATATAATATCATACATTTTTATGTTATCGATGTTTTGTTGTTAATAATTAATGATAATTATTATCATTACTCATTATTGTCAAATTATTGCAGTTTTATTATTATTATTAAGTACCGAAGCATAATATACCTATTACCTAATACCTATATCGGCTATATCTATATATTCGTAATTATAAAGCATATTATTCGTACCTACTTGCAATAATTTAGAAATATACCTACTGTTATTGTGGTCGAACATATCAATATATTTAGCCGGATAAACCGGAATATATCAGATAATATATGGATGTGTCTGGATGATTTATGATATTTACCAAAAGTATATTTTTAATCCCACCTACCCCTCCCATTTTTTCATGATTCTATTTTAATGTTTATCAATAATTTAAATTTATTCAAATAATTACCTATTTACTCGCCTATTTTTTACATATTATTTTCCGTGTGAGTGAAGAGGATACGGAGGATTAAGTAGAAGTGGAGGACTGGGGTGGCTGACCCCAAATAATTGTAAGAGAAGACGAAGGAGATAAATGAGAAGAAGATTATATCCATGTATTATTTTGTATCTTTAGCGAAATCCATTTGAACGACTGAAGTAGGTACCTATATAGGTCCTCCTAGTCATCATAGTAGTAAAAGAAGTAAATATAACTACAAAAAGTAAATTTTTGGGAAAATTATATTTTGTGTAATAAAAATGGACGCAGAATATTCTAATTAACAATAATATATATCTTATAATCTAATTTTTGATAACTTAGTAGTTATTGCTAATTGACATTGAGACTAGGACTAGGAGGTGGAGTACCTACTAGTGAGTAATGGTCCTATAGTGCTAGATTGCAATACCTATAGAGATTTTATTTTTATGATGGTTCCTTTAAACACAGTCATTTTAACTAAATGGACTTGGAGTTTAGACAATAAGTAGTCAGTATGGGGTAGGCAAAAAGGAGTATTATAGAAAATAAATTTCCGTATTACCGTATTTCGAGTAAAATCGTGCAATAACAGGAGTAATTATCATAAAACATAGATAGATGTTATTCTGGAACAAATGAGTCGAAAATCCATTTGTTTTATTCTTCAACACACATCTTTTCACTTAAGTTTCAAATGTTGTCTGAGGTTTTTTGACACGAAAAGAGGTTTCTGCAGATAGTTCAGTTCATTATATACTGCAACCAATAAGATATACACGGATATACAGTTATCGGTTACTATAAACACAAATTTAGACACCTTATATCCCCATTGTATTTGTCCGTAGTTACTATAGTATCTACATAGTTACGAATTTATTGATTTGGTTGCCAGGGAGATAGATATTAATCGTTTTATACAAATATTATATATTATAAATAATCTGTCAGTCTTTACAATTTATTGACGTGGTGACCAATATCAATATTTAAAATTTCTATTCGTTTCATTAGGTATCTAAGCTAGTATATATTAACAGTATGTTAAATAAATTGTTTATGGAATTATAGTTTATTGTTTAAAATAGGTACGTTTAGAAACCGGAAGTTTAGCATACTCGCAGTCTATCCGAACTTATTTAATAATAATTTACTTAATCCGTTTTCGTAATTTGTTTTACAAAATATAAGCGAATAAAATGTTATTGTTGTAGATATTAAAATATATTATACATATTTTGTACCTATACTTGAGTTTATTATTATTTTGCGAAGGCCAATGTCGTAGATTTTTTGATTAATTTTAATGTATATTTTTTTCCACGAAGTTCTTATTTAAATCAAAGTACTCTTACTTTGTACTCATGTAGTTACTCGTAATAATGATGTTCTAAATATGGTTTGCGTAAAATATGTAGTATATACTTGTAGGGCACCCACGGCGTACGATGTTTTTTTTTTTTAATTATTTTATTATAATATGTAATACACTGCAAAGTCATGAGTAATACAGTCGTATTATAATAGGACTGTTGTATAGAGTAGGTTAACAACAGATAATTTTCTCGATTTAACATCCTAGTATTTTTACACCCACTGAGTACGTGCTTACCGTGAAACTATATCAAACTACAGTCCTAGACATATTATAGGTATATATAGGTAGGTAGTACCGAATAGGCTCCTTATGTGATGATATGATATTTGCAGACCTTTTTTTTAAAAAACTAATCATTTACACGTACAGAATTCAGTTATCTAGAACATATGAGTAGGTAATATTTAAATTATGTACATTTGGAAGAAAATCGTATGAATTTTTTTGTATCGTATTATACAATATGCAGGATCATGTACCGATATTTTTAAATTATAGAATAATATAATATTTTGATTAGTATATTTGCAAATTTTTATGATTTTTTCACGATTATTTGCAATGAAATGGTTATGTAATAATTTTTATGAATAATAACCGATGACTAATTGACTTTTTATTATGTTATGAAGTATATTTTATATTCGTATAATATATAATTTGAGATAGCATAAGTAATAAAATATTCTTAACACACTTCTGGAAGTAGCAAAATTATATTCTAATTAATATATAATCTTAGGGACATTTTCTGAACTAAATATTTCGCTAAATAGGAAATTACTTAAAATGGGACCTAAAATATTACTTTAATTTTAAGAACATGATGTTTTTTATGCTATCTGTCTGGGATGTATTGTTTAATATCGTATTACGTTAATTGCATTGTAAATATTATAAGCGTAAATATCAGAGGGGCTAAGGGGGACCCTAAAGTTAAAATTAGCCTCTACCCCAATTCGAATGTATCAATCAATTTCTAACAACGTTACAATAGTGATGTGTAAAAATAGTTGGAGCTGAAGCCTTCCCTTCAATCTGAACCAATTTGCTCTTATGTGTATAATACTTTAAGAATTTAGTATTTGATATTTTTGAATTTCTAAAATTTGTGTTAATATTATTTTTTACATAGAAAAATTAATTAAAATATAAATAGACATAAATGTCATAATAATTAAACATGAATGGACATGCGACTTTATATTATAGTGCCAATTAGATTACTCGGAGACCCAAGTTGACTGTATCCGGCTCGAGTGACCAAATACAGTTCACTATTAATACTATATAAGTTCTTATTCTTATCCAAGATAAAAGTATTTAAAATACTTTTTAAATACTATTTCTTTTAGGAAATATTTAAAAAGTATTTAAATAGTATACAATGTATGAATGTACATATACGTGGGCGATGAACTTACGGGAGGTTTAAATTATCTACGCATAGCCCAAATTTCTAACCAATTGTACTCGTATTATGTATATTTTTTTTTTCGCCGGTCTGAAATCTAATCGGTGTTATTATTACTATTATTATTATCTTGACTGAAGCAATATATATGTAGGTACAGATATATTATATATTTTCACGTACGTATATAATAATAATATAAGAGAGGAATTCACCTTGTAACCTGTTCGCCGACCTTAAGTTGTACATATTATATGCAAACCGTTAAAATCTCGACCCCTCCTTCGTCACTGAATTTGTTCTCTCTCTCTCTATCTCTATGTCTCCCTTTTCCTCTCCCATTTCAGCATCTTATAGTATTATATCTGTTAAATCGTATACCTCAACGGAATTTTATTAACAATTAATTATCTAGAACTAGTAATCAATGGATTGCGAAGAGACGCGATGCGTTTGATCCGCAGTATAGGTATACATATATAATATTATTCCTTACATGTGCACATTCATCTGGGTCAAGGATTTGTAAAATCATTAATGACTTGTTATTGTATATATAGTATAGTATACTTTTACCGCAATTTTATTTGTTATCTACTTATTATATTAAAAATATACACAGGTATATACATAGTTATTATACGCATTTTAAAAAGTGACTAAAAATAACAAAATTTGGGAGAATAGATTGAGATGGAGTATTAAAGGGAATATATGTTGAAGGAAAGAGGGTAAGAGGAAGACCAAAAAAGAGGTGGAGGATGTAATAGAGAGTGATATATAGTGGGTGGGTGTAAGTGAGAAGAATTCGGGAGATAAAGTTCTATGGAACTTGAGGACTAGAATGGCCGATTCCAAATAGTTGGGAGAGAGGTCAAAAAAGAAAACGAAGAAGAATTACAATTATCAATCGATATATTTACGCATAGAAGCGCTGTATTTTTCGATTTGATTATGTCATCCATTAATTTTATAATAATATTTCATTATTTTAGCAATAACATTATAGCCATTATAGTTGTTTATAGGTTGCCAGAAATTAAATTATTTTGAAAATAATAATTTTTTACATGTTTATAATTACATGTTATAATTTCAAATGTACAATGTTAAAATATCAAAATTTTCACTAAATTTCATAGTTATACTCGTGTATATTATCATATGATATAAATCTTACTTTGCAATTGCTTTCAAAATAATCGTCTGACTTAAACGCGGAACTCCTGAGTGCAAAAAGCATAACGACGGTATGAATGTTTTCTAGAATGTTTGAATAAAAATAATAATATATCATCATAATACACATTATGTTGTAGGTATAATTCGTTGGTCATTACGAAACTTGAGTTTTTATGTTGTAATATTTCTATAATAATTTCATATAGGTAGGTGTATATACTATATAGTATATAGTCATTAAGATGTAGAAATTATATAGTATATTATCATATTGATGACATTTTATTTAATAAAATAAAAAAAAATAAAATATATGTAGTTAACAACATTCAATAATAATAAATATTATTTATATATTACAACATAAATTAATATTCTTACAATTTAATAACAATAAAGTAAAAATAGTGCATTATTATTAAGTAGATGTTAATGCCAATATTAATATAGTTTAATTGCTTGAGTTACTTTTCTTTGTATTAGTACCTATCCAACTAATTGCATATTCGATGTAAATTTTAATTTTTAAGAATTATTATTTTTGGAATTACGAAGAAATAACCAAAATCAATTTGGACGGAATTATGTTTTTACTTCATTTTTCGGTAGTTTTTTTTAGGCATTAAAATACTATTGGGAAAATTGAAAAATTACCTCTTAAAAGTTGGTACTATCCTGATTACATTTTATACTAAAAATGAGTACACATGTAACGATTGAATCAAGCATTCTAGCCTAAAAGATGTTTACAGAAAAAACCAAACTAATAAACATTATTGTAAAACCACTATCACTCTTACTCCGTTTAAAATCTAAAATAGTTATGCTATAGTCGGTATAATATTTTTTTAACTTTACCAATTTATAATTTATTTATTGATATAAAATGTTTATAATCAGCTAACTGTTAGAATTTCGATTTTGTCCGCACTCCACATCATATGATTTATTACTTATTTACTTACAATTTTTGTTGGAGATTTTTGTGATATAATATATATTTATATGTATACCTACAATTTATATATACGTTTACAGATATATAATATAGTGCTATAGTACTTATAGAAAAAAGAGAGAGAGAATAAAATAAGTAGTTATCTGTTGTACTTTGTTTGGAATTCAATTGCACGGAACGTGAAACGTTAATTATAGTAATGATGTAAATAAAAAACTACTTTTCTGTAATATTATCCATATTATAGTATGCCTTAATTTATTATCGAAATTTGTCGTATGGAACTGCGATTTCACCTTTTCTGGAGAACTGATAAAAAAAACCATATTTTAAACGCTTTTGTTTAGTTAAAACAAAACAAAAAAAACGAAGATGTTAAAAAATATAATACTTATATTTGAATGACTTATAAATGTTTCCTCTCAATAATTAGGCAATAAGGATATAACCGATTTCTTATATTAATAAATGTATTGCTTTTGTTCATGCTTCGTTATCGATCACGATATATTTCAGAAGTACTTGTTACCAATAGTATTTAAATCGACACTTTTGAAGGTTATGGTCCATTTAACGAAGTTAAATGTGCTTTTTCATTCGTTTAATTGGTTATAAGTATACTGTAAGCGACTATTATTATATTTCCTATCAAAATATATTCGAAGGACTCTTCGTGTTTTGTGTTTAATTTGTATAGTTATAAGCACTTTTATATAATCCTGCAGGAAACCGATATGGTTTTGTTGACAAATACATGTAAGCTATAGTCTATTGTGTAAATAGATTTTGTTTCAAGGATTTTTATCTATAATTGTCATTATTTAAGTGAAACCGTTTACTTATTTAAATTAGAAATGACGACTAATTATTACCGTATAATATATCTTCATCGATCTGAAGTTTTAATGGTGTAAATAGTTGCAGTAATGACCTATATGATTTCGATTTTTTTTCGTTTATAAGTTAAGAATAAAATTTGTTATTTGGTATATTTAATGTCAGGTTTAGTTAATATAGAATCATAATTTCATTTTACTGCATGCATGCATCCTAGTATTGTGTTTAACAATTTTTTTTTAATACCAATTCCGTTTTAATTTTTCGTACAAAAATTATAAAATATTATATTATTTATAGGAATAACTGCTGTATATCTAAAATTATTTCATGTATTGTATTTGAATATTTATTTGTAGTTTTAATACTAATTGCAATTTGCCGTAATTTTTTTTTTATGTAATATTTTATAATTTTTTTTGAATCGATTTTTTTATAGACTTTTAAATTACAAAAATATATTAAAATATGGAACTTCGATGCAATCGTTGGTTTTTGAACTTTTTTTAGATATCGAAAAATCCAAATTAGTGATTTTAATTATACCTATAACATTTTTGTATATAGTTGATAAGAAATTTTCAATTAATATTTAAGGACTTAGTTATTGATACATATATATAGTAATATATATAGGTAGTATTAATAATATATATAGTAATAACTAGGGCCCGGATGTTTATGACTTACATTTATTTTTTTTAAATTTCTTAGATGACGCTTTTCTAGCTAAAAATATGATTCAATAACATACGAATCTAAATAAGTAATTTTTATTTTGCATTTCTTTTAACCATTTTTCAATAATTTCCAGATAAATCACAAGTTTATTATTATTATTTTTTATTATTATTTTACGTAATATGTTTTTTAAATTTAATATTTGTGCATATATTTTAGTTTTAAAAATTTACATTACACCGTAAAAAGTTTGAGAAAAACTGCAAATGAGAAATATAAAATACGTCATATAAATATAATACATATACCTTATATAATATATAATTTAATTAATTTAAACATTTTTAAAGGTATTTCCTTATGTTTTTAGATTATTAATTAAAATTTTTAAAATAATTTTTTGTGATTTTTAGGTCATAAATTCATTTTCTTAGGGCCTTTTTATGGCATCAACGTAATATAATATTAAGTTATTACAAAATCTGTAAAATATTAACTATATAACTATAATATTAGTTGGATACCTGAATATCTAAATAATTGTAATTTTTGGTGAAGATCTCACAACCACAAATTATTTAATCATATATATGCGTTGTATTATTCACAGTTATTCATATATTATTATTAATAATTTTGGCGTATCTTAAGTGATATGACGTAACAAAAGCCAACTATATATAATTCTTAGTGGAAAGTCATAACGCATAATTATTATCTATCATTTACTATCTACATCTATCTATTTCTACTATATTCATAAACTTTCGTATACAGTAGATATACATACTAGAATAATTCAAAAACATTGATAATATATAGCAGATATCAAACAAATAATAATTTTTTTCTTGTCTAAAAAATGAAGACAATTATTTGTAAAATTGTGAAATTAAAAATGTCATATATGTAGGTACAAAATTTTAAACTCGAATATTTTATCACAATATACTTATTACGTTATTACTCATATACGTTTGAAATGTTGAATATGATAGGATTTGAAAATTGAAATATGTATGTACACATGTACAAGTATAGGTATATATATTAACTGACAACAAGAATTATGTATATTCCATATACCTATCTACAATACAATCATAGAATAAGTTAAATCGGAATAAATACTTACAAAAAGCACATTGTCTTATGGCCGTCTAAAAGTTGATCCTGAAATGCTGAAAGTGTAACTCAGTGTACCTATCATCTTGTAGTGATTTTAACATCTATGATAAATACGAGTACGTATAGTTAAATAATATCATTATGGTGGAATTGTTCGTTTGAATTTTTGGGGTAAAATAAAATTATGGTGCTGTCAAGTTATTCACAACCTCCAATTACGAATTAAGATAGTATATAAGTATATAAGATATACCTAGGATCATAGATTTTAGTATAAGGTCTATGTATAAGATAGTACTATACTGGGTACTATAGTCTATCTTAATTCATGTTCACAACCAATCAAACTAAACAATATTTTTGACGAACAGTGCCGCAATACTGGCCATAATTCGGTGCTCTTTATGTGTTTAACTTCGAGATTATAACATTTTATATTGGTGGGAGTTATAAAAAATGTTTCTTTTAGACCTTTTTCATTTAACGGGTTAAAATATCATAAGAAATAAAATATTATAATTTACGTATACGTTTAATGTCGACATAACAAAGTGCGTTATTATAATACTAATTTAATTGAGACAAATGAAACAGAATCAAACGAGAATACAATTATTCAAACGGTTTAATGTTTTCCTGATTCTTTATTGTTATCTAACGTTGTTCGTGCACGATTTCTTGTATATTTTCCATACACCAAAGATGTTAGGACACTACGCCTAATCACTTCATAAAATATAAGCGAAAGTGTTTAACCATTTTGAATAGCAGATTCGTCTTCATCATTGTAGACCATAATAATGATGATGTAATGATAGTATATGACACTATACTGACTGACTTGTACTAGTACACTGTGTAACCAGGATTATTTTAAGGAAGGAGAGGTGTCTAAGATAATTTTCAATAAACCACTTTTATAACAATGTATACAAATTATTTTAAAGTTCAAAATTTTATCGGCAACTGGATATTTATCAGAATTTTGAAATAAAATGAAAATATTATATTATACCTATGTAGATTTTTTTGATACGATAGGTATATAAATTGTCTACTATATACTTGTGCCAAAGTCAGGACGGGTCTGGACCCAAAGTCCAAAGCATGAAAACCATGCAGGTTTCTATAGATAACAAACAAACTTTCAGAATAAATAGATGATATATTAATAATTGTAAAAGTTCATACAACTATATAAGTAATGTTTACTTATTTTGAAATTTGGCGTGATTTTATGAACATTTTTGTTATAATATTAATATAGATAATTGTTTTATGAAAAATTTTTTTTATCTGCATTAAAATATAATAATAAAGGACATATAATACCCGACCATTAAAATTTGACCATTTTTGTTGAAAATGTTAACTTAATAAAATTATTAACTTTAAAATATTAAAAATAATTTATTTATGTTTATTTGTTAAAGTAAAGTTAAATATAAAGTAAATTTACTTTTATAATTTGTTCAGTAGGTAGTTTTTGAAATCATAGTACCTACTGTTAACTATGTAGATTGTAGTTAATGAAACCATTTTAAAAATAATCGAATTATTTTACCAATTTTTCTTATATACCTAAGTAATTTCTATTTTAAAAATAATCGAATTATTTTACCAATTTTTCTTATATACCTAAGTAATTTCTATCGTGTCCACAACCCAACGAATCTTGTTTTACCATTAATATCATTATAGTTTTACGTGCATCCTCTGTTCTTCTGTATATTTTATAATCTAATAACTATAATATAGGTAGTCGTTTCATTCACTGTTTACCGATTAACCCTGGAGGTTTGATCAAAAATATGCCGCTAGGGTTTGATCTTGGAATTATTATTATAGTATATAGAATATAGATCATAAATTGAAGTGCCCAATACATAGATGATTTCAAGGACGAACAGCTGATCATAATTTCCAGAACAAAGGAATGTCATATATTTCCCGAGCGCTTGTATGTATATTATACCAGCCAAGAGATTTACCCATTCATTATATTGTGAGATTTACCACATTTTGATTAAACTTTCTTTTTTTTTGTTTCGATATCAATAAATCTTTAAATTTTTTAAACTCTATATCGGTCCCTCTCATTAAGCACGATGTACCTATTTCGTATACTCTAAAGTATATAAGTCTATTTTAATATTATTTTATATAGGTATACCTATATTTATATTATTTAATTTTACAACACTTGTTTTATATTCATAATACGTTTTTACCTTGTGTGAATATGTCGATCGTACCTTATACATATAATATATAACTTGAAAATGTTATGCGATATCAGTATAATATTATTATCTATATACTGCAATAGGTATTTAGTATTATCATGGTGTTTCGGCATATAATAATATTATTACATTATATAGAAGACGAAAAATGTATTTGCAATACAGGGCACGGACTAGCAAACAATACGCGCTGCGTTATTTAAAATTGTGTCACACGTATGCATTTTCAGTCGAAAGATCAATCTTCCATTTTTTTTTTTTTAAATTAAACCTACAGTTATATTGTTCTTTAGGCATTTCCTTTAGATGCAATTAGAATTTAAATTACTATAAAAACAATAATCAAATCAAATATATGTAGGTACCTATATATATATATATATATATTACAATATAATATAGGTACCTAAATGATTAGTGATTACATACATTGTATAATGTAATTATATTTCGAGGCTATAAAAGTTATTTTTTTTCTTTAATCTAGATAACTATTTTACTTTATACGTAAATATTTATAAGTCTCATTCAAATTTTAATGAAGTTATAGTTATATATATATATAATATCGTTTTATACGTAGGTAGGTATTTAGTACCTGCTTATATGTAATCAAATCTGAGCAACACTTCAAGTCAAATCATTTTGAAAATTATCAATTATAATTTTTGATTATGAAAATATTTTGTTCCTAATATTTGGATTTAGACAAGATTTTGATTCAGATATATATTCAGAAATATGTAATTTACTCTATTTATTATTTTGCAAAGATGGTAGACAATAAAATATAAATAGCTTGATTATTATACTCGTGAATTGTAATATATTGGTACACATACTAAATATAAATAATAGATATATTAAATATATATAAATATATATAATCGTACTCTTATAGTGTTAATTTTTATTTATGTTAAAATGATGATTTTTAAATCAAATTGATAATGATTTTTGTTTACTTTTGTATTTTGTATAATGAATTATATTTATTTTTTGAAGACTTTCCATGTTTTTTTATTTATACTGTTAGTTTTTTTTCAAAACTACCGTCATATTATATTACATACATACCTATATATGTATATTGTACTGGCACATATTTTAACGAAGGTAAATAGTTTTTGAATTTTTAAGGCTGGTAATTCAAATAAGTTTTTCCTCATATACGTGTACATACTTCCAATAAGGGTACATTGACATCTCATTAAAAACGCCTGTCCAATTGAGTCACACAGCAGAAGCCGCCGATGACTAATCATAAAACTTTTTTTTTTTTATAATCGTTAACAAATACTTAAATTTCCGATAAATAGATAATGCATGTGATACGTATACATTCTACATGTTACGTTTCATCGATGTTATATGAATCAATATCTGTAAAATAATACTTAAACGTGATATAGGAAATCATATAGTGCTACAAAATTCGAATCGTCAAATTTTTAAATTGAAATTTTACATAACTTAAGTAGGCATAACTGTTCGCAGTGATGACATATTTTGAATTTTCACCCGTGTAAAAACTAAACAAAGGAATAAATTGGATGATCTAATTATTCGATTTCTCAACTTGTGATTGATGACACTCTATAGTAGGTATAACTGGTTAAATCTGATTTACAATGAAATTGAGGAGCAGCGTGATAAATGAAATAAAATGATATTGTGGTAACAGCGGTAATGAATTGATTTAACCACAATTATATATATATATATGGACGAATAACGCTTGTCTCGTTAAGTACAGTATTGTATTATGGCCTAGAAGATAATAATCTTGTTTTCTAAATCGATCATTTCACAGGGTGTTTCGTCTCACTGAAAACGCATATTAATTTAATGGGAACGTCCCTCTATAAAGTCTATATATACGTATTATAATTATTAATAATTTATGGTCTAAAAAGTAATTGAGAAAAAACGTTTTTATGCTTACTGAAAATTGGATGAAAAGAATTGAAAGTATCACGTCACCTTTTTGAAAGAAGTACAAGGAAAACTGTGTTGACAGGAATACAAAGACCATCAGATCACACTCTCGTTGCCTGCAATCGTATTTAACTTGTTTAGCTCTTGATAGACTTATAGATAATTCACGAACTCACGGTTGTCATTTTTTCCCCTATATTTTGACACAATAAAATAGTTATCTGCTTTATATAACAAGGGTCAAAGTATGGATTATGATGTCTTTATAATAAAACATAACTGTAAGTATAATATGTTTATTTTATATAATAATCAAGGTTGGAAAGTTTGAAAATTTTTTATCTAGTTAAGCTATATAGACAAATATAGAAGTTAACTTAGATTAAATATTTAAGAAACCTTTTACTGAAGAAAGTAGGTAATTTGTTAATAATTAACGTAACTTTAAATTGGAATTATGTGATTAAAAACATAATAATAATAATACTTGTAAGTTGTTGATGATGCGTAGGTAACATGATATGTATTTGTTATAGTATTATTATTTATAAATATCATGATCAGTATATATATCATAATCTACGTTTATTATTTAAAACGTATAAGTATCGGCACTTTCGTGTCCATACATCGTTTATTGTGATATTATGATTAAATGCAAATAATCACAAAAAAAGAAAAAAAAAAAATCACCTATACTTACCAATTGCATAATGCATTATTTATAGACACTTTCACGTTAAAAATAATATTGAATTATTTTTATTGAGTAAAATGCTACGTGTATATTATATTATATTATATTACATACGTTGTCGTTTATGTATAGATATGCTATTTATTTAGAAATGAATCGGTTTCGTTTGTACCTAAATATATATAAAAAAATTCCAGAGGTTGGAATTATAGGTCTATTTTACATATTAAAAAAACCATCGTTTCCACACGAACATGTTTGACGACTGTATAATATGTTCTCCCGACGTATGGTCTTGACCCTAACCCACTGGTATTTATTATATTCTATATAAATATTGGTACGTTTCCAGAATTGTTTTACGTATCGACTGTATTTTTTTAGATTTTTTTTTCTTTTTTAGTGTATTTAATACAGGATATAAATATTATGAATTATTAAACATTTTTGGGTCGGTTTTTGATTGGTCGTCATCGTGTATTAACACTTTGTAAAATGTGTACTCAGTGCGTGTTATTACGCTGTCAATGGCGTTTTTAAGTGGGGGCATTTACTCCAGGCATCACATTTTTGGAGGCAACAAAATTTTAAAGAGTTTTTTAAATAATATTACTACATATTATTACATTGTTGAAAAAATATAGTATTAAATTTGGATTGAAAATAGTTGGTGACCTTTTTTTTTTTTTTTGCTAATTTATATTTCAAAGATAATTTTGTTGTATACCTAGGGCAACGAAGTTATAAATAGGCCACTGCACATCATTATCACGTTTTAATTCTTTTAGTAAATTATTTCGTTGTTGTAATAGAAAAAACCTAGGTAAATTAAAATCATTACCATTATGGACTATAAAAATGTTAAAGACAAAAGTATACAATAATTTATATGATATGATTGTTATAATAAGCATCATTTTCAGGCGCCCATCGTCCGTTTTAATACTATTCAAATTTCGTAGTCGAGTGACGCGTGCGAGAAAGTACGACACGTTTGTTTAATATATTATATTGTATTTTAATTTTTTTATTAATAGATATTATACTCAATTTCGTTGTTGACCAAATCCGGTTCATTTCTATACATAAAATATTTTATAATAGTCTCATTTTTTTACATTTCTGGCCATTCATATTTCATGCGATCGTCTATTCTTATATCATATATTGTAATTAACTGACCTAGGAAATAAATCAAAATCCTTATACACATATAGTTCTTATTCCACAATATACTACACGTATTGATTTATTATAAGATATTATTGGATATTTGCTAGAATTCTCTTTTTGATCCCCCTTATGTAACATTAAATTTCGTAATTGTATGCCAAATACACAGCTAGCATTATGATTTATTAGTATAAACCTTACGAAAACCATCCAATAATATGTATATAGGTTTTTTGAATATTTATTGTTACAAATTGTTTGAGCCCTGTTAAACAAGTTAGCAAGTCTATTTTTACATATTGTTAGGTGATTTTTGTAAAGCTTAAATAAACTTATGTTAGAAAAACTTTTATTCGAAAGTTCAAAAAAATAGTTAAAAGGGGTGTTTAACAACTGCCTATAAGTGTCAAAAAATTTAATTTACACTTTGTTGGATGGTTTTTGTAAGGTTTTAATAAAACTTTAACTTGTAAAAAAAAATATTCTAACAAATTCTAAAGGGTGTCCACTACGTTTATTTACACATATTCTTGAATAATTTTAGTAAGGTTTTAATTACATATTAAGTACCTATTTAACAATGTCCAACTATAATCAAATATGCATATATTTGTATACTGTGTGTACCTATATGTTGAAATTGTTGAATAATAGTTTTACAATAATTTAATGCCAACTTTATAAGATGTACCTACCTCAAAATAACACATTTATTAAAATATTTTTTATTGTCTATTAAATTTTTTTTTTCAATTTTTAATTCGTCGTATAATTGTGTCAATAAAATGTATTATTATAAGCTACGACACTATATTACAAGTACCTATCTAACATATAGTTATATAATTGTATGCCGTAATTTATAAGTTAGTAACAGAGCACCTTATTTGTTTTTATAACTTTTTCATGGGTCGCCCTATTTTGTGTCCAAAATACCAAAATAATGTTGCCATGACTACATATGAAGTTATTGTAATGTATTACGAGCCGTATGTTTCACTTGAAAAATATTATAAAATACAATTATTATCATGAGCTTAATTTATAATAAGATACGATAATATATATTTTCTTGACTAGTAAATTATAAAATATTATATTATTTATTTTACTCCCGACGCCAATTGACAGAAAAAAAGAAAAAAAGAGCAACACTACTTAAAACAGCTATTAGTAAAACAGTAAATTAAGTAACAATTAAGGTATACATAAATTATAACAAAAATTAATACAAAATCATCCAAGGGGCTAAGTCAAGGCACAGAGTAACTAGTATTACGAATGAAGTGGGCGTTGAAATTGTAGGCTGTAGGGTAATATGGAACATAAAACTGAACTTGATTTCGCGTGGTACAAGTATGGATTCTAAAGTTGACATGTGCTAGTAATTCAGGAGAATCTGAATTATTACAAAATAAAATCGATTTTACTCGTTAATTCTGGGCAATATACATCAAATGTAAAGAAATAAAAATCATTTGATTGTTCTCTGTGTCTGTAGGACGGCATATATCTCGGCCTAAATTTAGGCGTCTTACTGGAACAAGTTCTCAGGGATGACGAACCGCATTATATTTTGTATACGTGACCGTGTCCGATGAGTATACCACAATAGTGTTGATTGTCGTAGCTGATTTTCGTTTGACATACAACTGTGTATATACGAACTCGGGTGGTCTTTCACTGGTTTATACCAGTAATAGGGCACATGGGCGTACATACGGAAGAATTTTGTGGAATAGATCCCCGTTGATCTCATTTTTTCTAACGTTTATCATTTGTTAAAAATATTATGTACCCACGTTTACAGCTATAATAACGTTTTTATTTTTTTAAAAGACCTAAAGCGTACAATTATAATATGACTATGACTGAAATAAGGTGTAAATAATTGTAATAATTAATCGTATTAAGGACCCTACACTCGCGATTGTCGTTTCCGTCTGTCAAACATGCAGCATAGCGAAATCAAATAAGAACAAATTGAAATTGTGACGTTTTGGTTAAATTTTGTGTGTAAATACCTATATTCAAATTTAAAAAAAAAATCTGGTCGGTAGGGGTTGGAAGCACTTTGCTTGTTGGGTGGATGACATATATTGAAATTTAAAGCAATGATAAATCATTTATTTTGATAAAAAAGATTCTGAACGGAGTTCGGTGTAATATATCCACGTAAATATTTTAGTTAAAAATTTGAACATTTTATAATGGCACCACATTATATTATATTATTTTAGTATATATCTATTATCCAAATAAACATTCACTTTTAGCCAGATATATACTTTGTTAAATTACAAAAACTCAGAAATCGTACTTTATATAGCCAACAAATATAACAAAATATAAACTACATATTAATATTGGTTAATTTCAATTGCTTGAATTTGAAATTTCACTATAGACTATACTAATATGTATACAGTGTACGTAAGTCATTCACCGTATAGTAGGTAATTTGTAGATAAGTTATGTATATAGTGTACGTATGTTTATGTATACTCTGTATATGGGTATACACAGGTTTTCTTCATCCCTAAGAAAATTACTGAAAAAAATCAAAAATGCTATGTATTGCGTACCATCTATAGACCAAATTGTCTATCGATATTATACCAACGCTAAAGCTCCTACATGGATCCTTATTCTGGTAAAAAATTTGTTTACAGAAAATAAAATATAAAATAAATAAATATCATTCAATCGTCCTGTTAGTCCTCAGACAGGGTGATGTATTGTTATTATTTTATACTTGAAAAGCAATGATAAATACGTACATTTGATAAATACGATTCTGAGTGCTGTAATTAATTCTTTTTTTTTTGGGGGGGGGGGATATGTTTTCCGGAAATAATAAATTGAATATAATATAATTTATGTACAAAAATAATTTTAAATATTTTAATAGTATTATATAAGTAAAACTCTCTTCGTTTTTAGGATGATTACTTCAACGTGAACTGATAATAATGTTAATAAAAGTTTATAAACAATTGTGTAACTTAATTTATTTTACATTATTTTGGTATACATATACTTATGTAGAAGATAATCATTGTTCAAGTAATATTTTAAAAGCATATACCCAATTTTCTCAGTTGTATTAATCTTTTATCATTTTTCAAAAGTTATAAACGTAGTTTTAGTGTTGAAATATGCATATAATTTGTATATATATGTTGTATACGTGTAAAAATCTCTTATAATAATAATACCGATGTTGGCTTTTTATTTTTTATTTTACGTGTTATACACGCATCTTAAATAACGAAAATCTGAAGTTGTTTGAACGTGAAAGGATATAATATACTACATATATATATCGTTTGATCTCCATTAAAATAGTCATCCTCGATATTTTATGTAGATGTATAATACTCGTATTTATAGATAAACGCGTTTTCGGAGTTATAACACACCGATGTATATTGTCCGACGTCCGTTAATTATTTGAGTATATATATAATATAGGAAAGGGGTTTTTAACAAGACGTCTAGGCCGGTTTTTTACATTCCTACGGTTGTTTTTTTAAGGTTTTTTTTTCTCATTTAGACGTAGCGTATTATTATATTATACAAGTGTATGACCCTCGTGAACAGGAAAAACATTAGGGTGAAGTGGTCTTACAGTCGCCAAGGAATACTATTTGTGATGAGTAATATTATTAACAATAATAATAACATAAATATTGGTTTCGTATATATATATATATATATATATATATTATATAATACTAATCCCATCTTGTATAATTTAATTTAAAAAAATAACATTATTATTATACGATGATTTAGACATCAATTTACTAAAACATTGATAATAAGGAAAAAAACATTGTAAGTTCGTAAATGTAGCAGCCAACATGTAACAAATATTTTTCAAACTTTTATAAAAATATGTCGTTAATTTGTTGGAACATTTAAAAAATTCATTTTATGGTTATTAATGAGTTATAATTTATAAGTTATTGTATAAAAGCACCGCTAACTTCACATTATTAAAATATTATTCTAATACTTAAAAAGGCATTCTACAATGTATATTTCGGTTAGTTGGAAAAACTTTATGATTTTTTGGAATACAACATAATTTTAAAAAAATTTTGAAATTTTAAAAATATCTCAACGTAATACATTAAATATAATAACTATTATTATTGTTATCTTAACCTTCGTCAGATGGCATATTTTTAAAACTGTAATAGTTGGTATATGTACTATCATATATATTGTATGAAAATTCTCAGTGTAGATATGCTTAATGTATAATAAATGGACAATAATTATATTTACAATAACATCATGCGTTCATCACATCCAATAGCATAAAAAAATCAGATTTTCTCTCTTCCTACCTTCCCATGTATTCGGATTTATCTACAGACCTCTTCATCTAGTTCGAGGTTTTAATTAATACCTCTTTGGGAAAAATCGACCCTTAGCGAGGAGAGATCATCCTTCCAATATATATATATAAAGGTATAATTGTGCATATATAATACCCGCTTTTATGAGTGTAAATACAGTTATACCTTCTATCTTGTGAACGGTTAAAGTTGTTTTTTTTCAAATATATGTAGTTTCCATGATTTAATCAAAAAATGTAGAAATGTCACAAAAGTTCTGGTCTCTATGTCTTCTAGTAAAAGAGTTATGGAAATTAAAAAATACAAGCGTTACAAATATAGCTATGCTATCGGATAAAGATTAAATTTATCTATGTCTAAAACATTAAAATTTTGATTAAAATAACAATGTTATTAAAAATAAAGTAATTAATAAAATTAATGATTATACAAAAAAACAAGTTCGGAAAGCTCAGTATGTTAAATTCCCGGTTTTTAATCGTATTTTAAACAATAAATTTGTAGTTTCCATAAACAATTTGTTTAACTTAATACAATTATATATAGACATTTAAAACCAACAAAACGAATAAAAGTTGTAAATAATGATATTGGTAATCGACAATAACGAGTTGTGAGAACAGACGGATGGACTATCTCTTATAATAACTATGAATAACAAAATGTAAGGATAATCGATTTTAAAATCAAAAATGCCTCTTGTATCGATAGGACGGCCAGACAGACGGATGGACACAACAGGTATTTAAGGTGTCTAAACGTATATTTAGAAACCAAAAAATAACTATTTTAATTCATCTAATATCTCGTCAAATTGTACATTGTCGGTTACTAAGTATTAAAAACAGTTAGCTATTTGTGATGTTTTTTAAAAAAAAGATAGCCATTAGCTTGTAGTTAGCTGCGTTTTTAGAAAGTTATTTATAACTTATTCATAAATATCCAACAAATTTTTAAAGTTTCAACTATTTCCAACAAATTTTTTGAAAAATTTAGAAAAACTGTGTTATATTCTGGCTTTAAAATATTCAAGGACATAATTTTACGTTTTGAAAATGTTTCAAGAACATTTAAATATATTTTGTTGACTGAAAATCTATTAATTTGAATACCTATTACTAATATAATCGTAATATAAAGCTTCACATGGGGATAGATAGATTATATTTCCATTTTATGTGTAAATTATGATTTTGGAGGACAGGATCATGGAGTGAATAGGGAAATAGTAAGTAGATATTATAAATAGGATGAGAAAGAAGTAGATGGGTGATTGAGATGGTAATTATAAAGAAGATATGAAACCCAGGATTAAATGTGAATGAATGAAGCGGAGAGAAATGTCAGGTGTTTTGTGTGATAAAAGAATCCCGATTAGATTAAAAAGTAAATTTTATAAGATAGTATTGAGGCTTGTAATGATTTGTGGATCATGATGTTGGGCAATAGATAGGAAGATAGAGTATATGATGAATATATCAGAGATGAAAGTGTATGAGTGGAGTGACTAGAGAAGACAAAATAAGAAATGAGTATATAAGATAGTAGTGTAGAAGTGGCATTAATAGTAAAGAAATGAGAGGAATTGCGATGACTCAGTTATGTTTTAAGAAGAGAAGAGATAGAAGCAGTGAGAATATGCAGTATGTTGAAGGAAAGAAGTGAAAGAAATGTTGATAAAGAGGATGTAGGTGATGGAGTTTATGTGGAAGTGCAAGACTAGGATAGGAGAATCCTAAATAGTTGGGAGTGACGGCGAAGAAGAAGAAGATTTTAAAAAATTATATGTTTTTACAATTATTTAATAAATGTATTTTTGGGATATTTATTGGAGTTATTAATTATTTGATTATAAATGTATTATTTATTAAAAAGTTATGACATGTACCTATATATATATATTATATAATAATTATCATATTTTCGTTTTATAAAATATAGTTTTATTATCGAATGCTGGTTTTGGTGTTTATTATTATTATCGGTTATTGAAACTAGGACTAGATGGGCAAATACCATGGCATTATCCGTTTAATTTTATTATTGTTATGCAATTTGTGCAGCGTTCTAAAACATTTCGGAAAAAGTCTATAATCGATAACACACATATAGGTATACATGTAAATAACATGTATATATGTATATATTTCGTCATTATTATGTCGGTTGCCACTCATTTACAATTCAGTGATCTACATATTTTCTTTCACAGTTAATATAATATTTAACAGCGTGGTATTTTCGCTTTCCAAATCGTCATAATATTATTACATTACTATTATAACATTGAGGTTTCTTAATTTTTCTAATAATTTAATGTTATATTATTATATATTTAATATTTATAGAATTAAAAAAAAACTAAACAAATAAAACAATAATAATAATAATAATAATAATAATTATGATGATTTATGTCAGTTTATTATTATATAATAGTATTATAATATTATTAATAATTTGGTGTTAAACGTACTTGTTTTTGAATATATATTTTTTGTGCGTGAGTTACCGAAAATAACTGAAAATGGTTATAAATTGGAAAATAATATTATACCTACTTAGCTCAGAATCTTTTTAAAATGCAAGAAATAATTTATTGCATTTTTTATTTGCACAATTATTGTCCTTGCCTTAAAATTTAAAATAATAATACTGCTCTATCCTGACTGAGAATCGAAAGAACGTTAGACCGTTTTCTACCACCTGTAATCGCAACGACTTTTTATATTTTATACCCATATATATTGAAACAACAAATACTCTAAATACGTATTGGAAATTATGTAAAATATATAGTTTAAAATAAATTTTAAAAGTATTTTTTTTAACATAATTTGATAATATTGTGTTAAGTATTAGGTATAAGTGTATAACCGATTATGGAGTGCTATCTCAATCTATAGTTTATAAATAAAATCATATTATATTATTTTTATACATCAATATTGTAATTGCCCATGATGTTTATTTTAATAACTATATTTTTTTACAGCCTTTATTGAAAAATATTACAACAACTCAACAATATTAGGTAAGAGTTTATTGATATATTATTAGTCTACATACATATTAGTGTTTTTTTCGACAATGTGTAAAGTTTTAGGTCTCTAAACATATTTTTATACATCTTATATCCCTGTTGTGTCAATCCATTCATCCTTCCGTCTATTCAACTGTTTGTTCGTAGTTACACATAGTTTTACATATATTTGTTGATTTGGTTACTAAACATATAGATATTATTCGTTTTATATTATATTTTATCTCCATCTGCAGATATGTCTACAATTCGATGTTGTGGTTACTAATATAAATATTTACAATTTTTATTCGTTTTGTTAGTTTTAGGTGTTGACTATATATAAGTCCCTATATTAGGTTGAACAAATTGATTATGAAATTATAGTTTATTGTTTTAGATACATTTAGAAACTGGAAATTTGGCACACTCGCAGAGTGGGCTTACCGAAATTGTTTATTGAATAACGTTAATATCTCCGACAAAAAAAATATGACAAATTAGAAATATAATAATAAATGTGATATGATGTAAGACAGTAAAAAACGTAGTAAAATTTAAAAAAGGGTATTTAGATAAAAAAAAATTATATATATGTGTCACAATTATCTGTTTATATTGTTAATTTTATTGCAGTATGTAATCTGAAAAATAGTTGAGAACTAAAAAAAAGAAATGGTAATTCGGAAATTTAAGACAAGTTTATCCAACTTATCGTTTTGGTCCTAACGTCTCTCAGTATAATTCTTTTTCTATTTCTGCAGTATAAATTAATATTTTTGAATCAGGGTTTTTCAACTGTACTGGCGGTATATTATAATATAAGATATACAATTAATTTATAACTTTTCAGTTATAATTTAATAACAATATTTTCTAAAAGTTCTTCACTGCCATTCGAAAATGAATAAAAGTAAATACATTTTTAAATGTACAAAATAGGTAGCTGTTATTATTTATATTTGTTTAATTAGGTAATAAAAAAAAAATGAATTTAAAAACCTAACCTTTTATTTTATTAAAAATAATATTAATATAAATGCATTGTACAGTTACAATGTATAGGTTATAACAAAAACTGTATAAATGAATCTTAAATATGTCAAACTTAATTTTAAATTTAAATAAGAACTTTTTCATATTATGTTAATTCGTAAAAGAGCATGTTTTTTCAGGCAACAGCGGGCTTTATATAGTTTTAATTAATTTAACTTTTAATCCGAAGTATAATATTAGGTAGGTAATTAATATTGTGTAATACACAATACTTACAGCTATTTATAATAATTTCAAAAATTAATTAAAATATTATACGAATAATATTCAAAACTTAAAACTATATAGTAAGAGTATTAAACGATAATTATGTATTACTAAAAATATAATGAAAGTCAATTCAAAAATATTTTTCATTTTGGAAAAAATATTGTGTAAAAATTGAATATGATTTAGAAAAATTTTAAATTTTTAGTAGCTTTTTCAGATTTGTTTATTGCCCAAAAATATTAAAACAATACCCATAAAAATTTTTCCTAAAGAAAAAATCCTTTATGATTAAAAAAAATAATAAATAATAATAATAATAATAATAATAATAATAATAATAATAATAATAATAATAATCTAAACAATGATTAATTCAGCATGCTTAATTCCAGGTTTCTAAAAGTGTTTTCAACAATAATCTAAAAATATTATGAAATAAAACAAATAATATCTATATATATATATATTTCCCTGGTAACCAAATCAACAAACTCGTAGGTAACTACGGAAAACGAGGATACAAGGTGTCTAAACATATGATTTTAAATGTTTTTAAAAGTGCACTTAAACAGAGGTCACAACACCAACGAAAAATCGACCTAAAGGCGTAACAAAACTGTGGACTTTGAAAAATCGGATTTCAATTTAGAAAACTATTTTGAATTCATCTGTTTATCTTCTAGGTATCCATCGAGGCATTTATTTTTATTTTTATTTTTAATCGTGTTATTTATCATTAAAAATCGCAATTTTTAAACATTGATTATATTTTAATCTGTAATTATATAGATAATATAGAATAATATAAATATATTATATATATAAATATATATTTTCTTAAATAAAAAAAAATGCCTCAATCGATCTCAATCGACAGGCTGCTACATTCCAATCTGTTTACAGATTGTAAATTAGATTTTCCAAAGTTCCACATATTTCTCACGCTTATTAGTCTTTTAGGCGGAAATTTCGTGATTACACAATAATAAAATTTGATACGCGTATTTTTAGATAATTTTTTAAAAGTACTTACATATTTCTAAATTGTTGTATTTTTATTTTTCATAATATTTCTTAAAAATTGACTGTATAGAACCCCTTAAAAATCGCAGGTGTTGCGGCCCTTTAATTATGTATTACTGTATTGTTGTTGCGATTATGAAAGTTATCGAGATTATGGAGTTAAATAGGTAGTGTTTATTTTATTTTGAATTGAGAGTTAAATTCCTATTTCTAGAAAAAAATTTTCTTTAAATTAAATTATCCATATCTATATCAAATATAGTATTGTGATTATATAAGTATAGGTATATATTAATTGCAGTCACATAGGAATAAATACGATATAGATTTATGATTAATTTGTTGCATGAAATTAAGTTTAAATGAAAATTAAGCTTCAGACGGTAGGAAAAAGAACAATTAAACGGAGGAAAAAAATCCAAATAATATCTGCAATAATAGTTTATAGCAATACAAATTCACAAATCTATGAAGTATCTAACAGTTTTTCTTTTTATTTATTTATTTTTTGTTTTATTTTCCCCCGTTTCGTAAGCATGTCGTTTATCGTAAAAATCGACTAACAAATCGCATACAAAAAACCATAAAAATATTTAAAATCTTTAATATATACTTTTCAGACAAAGCAAAATAAAATAAAATATAGGCATGCAAAAAGTAGGATAATTGGATAATATTGTTCTAATACATTTTTAGTGAAATTTCCGGTCCACGCAAAATAAATGTTAAAAAAATGTTCTAAAAACATTTAACACGAATACTGTAACTACCATAATATGTTTTTAAAATATTAAATTATTAATTAAATATAAATAGCCGCCTAGAATCTAGTTATTATATGTGGTAGAAGTTGGTATAATCCCTCAGCCAGAACAGTGTACGAGTAGTATAATTATTTTTAATTTGAAAGCAAAATATGTCATTGCATTCGTAAACGACTATGCGTGAAGTGCGGTAAAATATTATTTTCTGATTTATATAATAATTTTCTGTTATTTTCGGTACTTTTTTTTATGTTTAAAAATATTTTTGAAAACATCGAAAAATGACTTCTTTAAAGTACCAACTATACCCATATAGAATGGATTTGCTATCAGAAATAGTTATATAAATGAAATTTTAAATTTCAAAATTGTTTATAAATTATAGAAAAATTTTCTAAAATATTATTACGTCACATTTATAGTGTTCCAGTAAATATTTGGTGTATATTTTAAATCTCTAACGTTATTATATTCATCTACCATTTTCGGTAATTCTTTTTCATACTAAAAGTGCGGTTCTGCGGTCCTCGGATGAGATAGTGAATTATTACTTTGAGTTTCAAAAACAAATCATTGCATTCAAAAGACGATTCTGAGCAATGTTGGGTATAATAATATTTTAGTTTTAAGAAATAGGTAACCATAACAATTGTATTTATCATTTTGTTATTTCCTTTTATGATTTATGATTTTTTCACGATTAGGAAACTACAAGGAAAATAAAACATTAAAACGATTAACGATGTACCTACATAGTATAATTAATTTAAAGCCACTTCTGCGAGTGCTGTTGTCGTGTGATTGAGATTTTTTTTTATCTTTTATCAAAAAATATGAATATTTAAACATCCTATCCTTTTGTCGGCGTGATTATAATAATAATAATATACCTACTGAATTTAGGAAACATCTTGAAAATCGATTTAAATCCACTTTCCCTACTTAGAATTATCATAAGCATATACACCTAATATTCGGTCAGACTAAGATATAGTTTACCACTTTCAAATATAAATTAACCCAAACGGACATTTTTTAATAGTGTTTTTTTTATTATTATATGAGTACATCTATAGACCGATACCAAATCATGTAATTTAATCTTTTTATTTTTTTTTTTTCAAAAATACATTCCTTATTTGAATTCAAATATAAAATATTAGTACTTATTCAAAACACTCTATAGTGCGTTATGTAATTTTTTTTTTTCCAAATGTAAAATCGTTTTGATGTCATCTTGGATTTTTTCATTACATTAAAAAACGCATTTAAGTATAGCTATTTGACAATACTGTAATTATCACAGAATTTTGATCAAATTTACATTTTTATCGTAGCATTATAAAAAGGTGTGTGTGTGTGTGTATATATATATATAAGTAATATATTATACATAATTTCTACACTTCAAGTGCCCATTAAAATATAAATCAATATCTATACATATTCGACTTAAATTAATTAATAGGTAATATTAGTGAAAATCATAAGATAAGTTTAGTAACAACACAAAACTTTAAAAAAGTTCAACAAAATAATGTCCAATAAAATTTGGGATTCTTCAACAATTCCCAACATTTTAAGTTTAATTATCCAAAAACAAATATATTGAGTATAGTGACTACCTATAGATATCGATACATCAATTTATCGACTCCAATTATGTCCAACAAAATATAGATAAATGTATTGAATATTTATTTTAATAGGTATTTTTTATGGTTATTTTATACTAAATTTATCAGGATCAATTATTTTAGTAACTGATTTACAGTTAAATACCTTAATTACATAACTATAATCTATATATAGATAAATTATTACCCAGTTAAAAGTTACATCTTTTTTCTTTTCATATTATAATTTCTAGTGTAATATTTAAAATTATTCATATTTATCGAAATTAAATTATATGGTAATAATAAAAATGTCCCCGTATTTAATTTGTATAACTAAAACCCAAATAATATACAAAAACCTAGAAAAATATCTTTAAATTACCATATAAAAACACGAAAATGTGATGAGTAGAGGATGGAAGCACTTCGCTTGTTGGGTATGATACTGCAGGAGGTGGATATATATTGAATTTGAAAGCAATGATAAATCATTTCTTTCTATAAAAAGATTTTGAGCTGGGTTTCAGTGTAATCATTTAAAAATAAAAATGATCAAAAACCCAAAATAGATTCCTCATTTCACTCAAAATTTAAATTATAAAAATATGCTAGAAAATCAAAAATATAAATTGAATATTAGTTATTTAAATTTTCTTATATTTATTATACGATAAAAACCAATTATATATTTTTATATTACCGTAAATAATGCTTCATTTTAAAAAATGATCTTATCTTATTTTAGTATATAAATTAGTATTTTCAATTTTTTAAGTAGTTTCCTTAAAGAAAAATATCCATTTATAAAGCAATATTATTTTAGAAATGTAGGGAAACTAACAAAAATAAAATGGTCATGGATTATTTATTTATTTATTTATTGTTGTTAATTATGTACTAAGATTTGCTTAGAATTATCTTGCAAATGCAGTGATTTATCTTTTTTTTCTAATTTAAAATAATAATAAATACTTTATATTCAGATCAGTTTTTAGACACCCCGTCCAACATCGGAAAGGAGTGGGCAAAATTAAGTGTAGTTGGCAAATAGTAGAAAAAGTAGATAAATGATTAGAATTTTAGTTGGAAAAATGGGAAAAAAGTTGATTACCTTTTTTTTTTTTTACTTATTCTATATTTTGAAGAAAAGTATTATATTATTTTTTTCACATTTTTATCCCCCCGAAAATCTTTCTTTGGGACGGTCCTAATTATCTTGTCTAATGATTGATATTTCCACCATCTGTTTCTGGACGATTTTTTAATTCAAGATTTTATTTAAATTCCGTTAAAATCTATAAAAAGTGCGGTAAACGTACGTTTTTAAATTTGTGTTCTAACGTAGGTACTTGTAAAAAAAAAAAAAACAATTTGTTTTAAATCCAAATAAGTACCTATATATAGGTACTTGTAATTTATACATATTCATATACCACGATAAAAATATAGGTTCCCAACCTATGAATGAGTATAAATTGAATGATCGATGACTAATATTTTGACAAAAATCGACCGTAGTAGGATTGAGAATATAAACGCTTTTCGGGTAAACGATACAATATACTATTGTCTCTCCCATAACCGGACAACCGAAACTGATCCGTTATTGAGGTTTCCGAACTATATTACATTATACCAAAACCAGAAGTAGGTTATGAAAAACGAATTTTCTCACATCAATACTAGTATTATATACAAGTGCTACGCATAATCAATAAACGCAAGACCTATATATTTGGTCGACCGAGGCCGCAAAAATTCACATATGTGGGAGGAGGGTACTTCGAAGAATATTAGTAAATACCTATGGAAATATACCTACAACAATCACGTCAACTAGCCAGAACGAAATAATAGAACGTAAACACCACCGTAAACATATATTATAATTATTATATATTAGCATAAGTATACACGTGTACCTAAGTATGACTAGCCTACTTCTGACGTGTATATAATAAACAAATAATGATAATATTGCGTGTGTGTTTTTGAATAAAATACGTTTTGAAATCGTATAGTGTTGTTAACGTATTTTATTTTTTTTATAATGTTCATTTTGTTGGCTCCAACTTCCGAGTGGGTATCTCACAAAGATGATAAGTCGTGCAAGCAAGTCGTACGCACTAACTTAAATTTGAATTTTTTTTTTCGTTAGATCCGGTTAGGTATTTCCAATAATACAGTGTGATTTTCTTTATTATGAACCAGACTGTATTTCGGATTTTTTGTAAAATTTGTTTCAAAAAATTGTTTATATACAATTCTATATTCTTTCTCATAACTTTAAAATGCTTATCCCTCTCTCTTATTTGTTAAAACGATATTAACTTTCGATTTTTAATTGACAGTTTATACATTTAAAAAGATAAATTCTTATATTTTTATGAGGATATCCACGTTTTGATTTTTCAATGAATATTTCCCGATCATTTAAATATAAGGCATTAAGGCGTGATGGAGTGGGTAAGTACTGTTAGTTACTACAGTAGTAGTACCTGCGCTGTTTTCTAAATCTAGATATTACATGTTATTACAATACTTCTCCACTCCACTGCGTCTTAAATTTGAATTATTTACTTACTCCGAAAATACCTATTTATCAAAAAATAAAAAGGTGCAAATTCTCATAAAAATATATTTTTTATGAGGACATTCTATACCTAATTTTTAAGGGGTTTTGTATAGGCAATTTTTATGAAATTTTAAGAAAAATTAAAATTCATAATTTGAATTTATTTCAATATATTTTAAAATTAATTTAAAAATAGTGCCTTGTGTCAATATTGTTTTTTATTGTTGTGTAATGGCGATATTTGTTAAAAAAAATATGCCTACACAAAATTACGATTATTCCCTAGTAGTTTAAGAGCAAAATACCTATTATAAAATCGAAAGTTGTCAAGATTTTGGAAGGAGGAATGACATATCATTTTTTCAATAAACTATAAATATTTAGCATACAATCTAATATTCAAAAATCACTTTTTTTTTTTTAGTTTTTACACGACTGTAACTTTTTTATAAATTTTTTTATATTATTTTATCTGCATTATTTTATAAAAAGAATATGACATTCCCTCCAAAATGTTATTAACTTTCGATTATATAATAGGCATTTTAGATTCTGAGCGTAGCGAGGGAGCTAGTGGTTTTACAATGATGTTTATTTTTTTATTTTTATTTTTTTCTCTGTTAACAAATTTACTACCAGAAGGAGTGCTCCGATCTTTACACTCATACCCTCTTTCCGGTAGCAAATTGCATCTAGTTGGTACTTTTGAGAGGTTATTTTTCGATTTTAATAATAGTTTTTTAATGCGTAAGCAAAAACTACCAAAAAATTACGAAAAATACGATTTCGTAAAATCGAGAATTTAATTTCGTCGTAATTTCGAAAATAATGACTTGAAAATCTTGAAATTTTTATCAAATA